>CM034531.1:58240628-58332214 GCA_020002185.1 Paraescarpia echinospica
TGTCAGCTGAGACAACACCTCTGTAGCACCCACTCAGAGTATACATCAACAGAACCTGTGGCCCAGATGCTTAGCTTGATTCCACGAAGCCTTATCTGACCATAATCAAGATAATGTAGGCATGTGTGTGTGTATGTTAAGCTTTTTCTCCGAGACGCTTTGCATCTCGTGTGCCGAACTCTCAGGATTTCATATATGACCCCTCAGAAGAAAGGTAACACCTTTATTTTTATTTTTAAATACCCCGTCGCTTAACGGTTTTTACAAGTTTTTGTGTTCATACTGGTATAATTCAGTTGATGATGTACTGGATATAATTTAGTTGATGGCGTTGCGCGTGGCCATTTTCGTTTCTCTGGAGATAAACTAAGTCATGTTAGCAGATGCAATTTGCATTGTGATATGAATTATATTACGGTAACCATGACAGTTTCGATTCCACGACCGAACATCACCGGCGAATAAGTCGCAGGTTGATCCAACATGAAAAATTTGATCCACATTCCTGGAGGACGGGTCTGTATCCACCAGGGGTGATGTATTTTCATTTAGTCGAAATACATCAGCTTACACGCAATTATGAGAGACATGGCAGCTCGGCACTCGGACACGAGAGATCAGGTGTCAGAGGAAGTGAGAGTAACCGCTGATGGATGTTTACAGGGCTAGAATGCCTAATGACTGGTTATGGCATCAGATATTCATGAATTGCCTACACAACGCCATGGGAGGCGGCCGAATATTCATAGACCATCAGAATCACGAGTAATCTGTGCGTAAATCAGCACAGTAGTTAACTAGCGACTTATTTGGTTATGGGTTGCAGCTGATATTGGGCAGGGATCAGGATGGTTTGTTCGTTATTTTGTTTGGTTTATGGATTATTACCAACCAAAGCTCTGCTTCTGGGAGCATATTTTTTGTCACATTGGTTATCACAATTATTGGTTTTGTCTGTTTCGGTTTGTTTTTGCCAGTTATGGTTTGTTTTTTGCCAGTTTTGGTTTGCGTTTACCAGCTTAGGTTTGTTTTTGCCAGTTTTGGTTTGCTTTTGCCAGTTTTGGTTTGTTTTTATCAGTTTTGGTTGGTTTTGCCACTTTTGTATTCACCAGTGGTCATTTTGTTTTCAGCAGCTTTGTTTCTGTGAGGTTTGTTTTTATTAGTAGTGGCTTTGCTTGTTTGGTTTTCTTCATCGGTCATTGTGAACAAGTATACAACTTGAAGCAGCAGCAGCAGCAGTAACAACAACAACCTAGAAGTAATGAATTCATATGTTTTTATTGTTAACCGTGCAATATAACTTATAACAACTGCAACATAGCTTATAATACAACCGCATATACACTGTCACTACTTCAGGCTTTGTACGTTTTATTCATATATTCATATAACAATACTTCCAGATTATGGCCATGCTACATTTTGCAAGCTTCAGCGTTATGCTATGAATCGTACTTTTTTTGTAAACTTAAACAATACAGTTGGTTAATATAGTCAACGAATGTCATTCCGTCTGTTATCTATTCCCAGTTAACCTGGTAGTGTTAACAACTAACTTAAACTGTATTACTAAATATTTTAACTTCACTCTACCTTGCCATGTTAATGACAAAACCGTTATTACGTCTGCAGATAAGTACCGTAATGACCGGACGTATTCAAACACCAAAACGTAATAAAATTATCAGCTGACCGAAAACACTGTACGGAAAAAGTTTTGGATGTTCAAAAACATGCAGTCCCCATGGGCTGGTTTTTTCAGACACGTAAAAATAATAGGTGTACGCAAATGTACAGTTCAGAAAAACAACAATTCTTGTGGTTTTTAGGCTTTCCGAAAACATTCAGTGTCCGAATACGTCAAGTTATGGTAATAAGTGTCATGCCTTTTCGCATCTTCACTTGAGGAGATACAAAGTCGCTTCCAATACAGTCTTGCTACTACACTGATTTTAAAATTTGCAAGATATCACAATGTGTTCATCCACTTCCAATCTGGTGAACACATTATCGACTCATCTCAGATATCGTAACATTTTAATTCACGAAATATCTACATTTCCAAGCCTTAAGCTCAGTGCAGATTGATTCTGTTTCATGTCCAGTTTCTGGGCGACAATCTTTGTTACATCACATCCATTCTCAGAAACGTCCGATTTCGGACCGTCCCCATCGTTCATTGTACACACCGGTCTACTCATTTGAAGATGATATCTTTCGTGTTAGCTGTGTCATCAATCCTCAAGTTAACAACATAATCCATCTACATGCAGACTTCCTGCTGCATTTGAGGTATTTTACAGCCGTAGTGTGAGAAACGCGCTCTCATATAAACAGGCCAGTTTCTGCGTTTGTACGAAATCTACTTTTAGTCTACGAGTATACTCCAGTTATGAAATGTACGTAACGCAGTCGCTGTTCATTTTAATAACGCAAACATACAAGTATGTGTTGTATGGCAGTGGTTATTTCATTTGGCGTGATTGGTTTAGCTGCTCCTTGTTGTTAATATTTCGTCACAGATCTAGTTTTGATTTATTCCACTTTGCCATCATCACAGCTTCCATTTGCAATGCGTTGTATCGTACTCGATTAAATAAGACAGTTAATGGGCAGTGTTAGTTAGCTAGTCTATCTTCTCCATTGCCAGTTTTAGGGAGAAACAAGGGTGCAGTCATCGCTCCAGACAGGACTCATGCCTTTGTGACCCTCTGTCACCCTCATCTACATGGGGTAGCATTTCCTCCCAATGGAAGATGCTGGATACACCCCTGATCTTCTCAGTTTGTCTGTCTGGCATTTCGTTTCTACACAGTTACGCTGTGCAGCATCTGTTTTTCTTTGACGTTAATTAACTTAACTGTGCACGCAACGATGCCAGCTGTGTTCGACTGGATGTAAACAAAACAGTGTCGGCATCATTCGAATGAGCTATAAGAGTAATGCCAGCATCGTTTGATTGAACCGTGAACACAGTAACGTCAGTGGCGTTGGGCTGAACTGTGACCACAGCAGTGCCAACCTGAACTGTAAAGGTAGATTCTAGAACTAGAAGCTAGATTCATTAGAACTTTGTGCCAGTTGTATTACAGCTGCATGCCGGTCGTCTTAGTGATGGCGCAGCTGTACACGCCGTTCAGCTGCTTGTCCTTCGAGTGCCAGCTGCAGAACACCCGGCAGAACGTTCCGCGGAACTGCTTGCTCATGATACAGTACAGTATGAAGTTCACGGAACTGTTGACCAGCACGAAGATGTCAAACACGTCCCCAAGCGGCACATAGACTTCCTCGAATATCTCTCGGTTGATACCACCGAGGAAGGCGAGAACGCCCTGGGGCAGCTCTGTGATGACAAAACACACAACGATTGCGACGAGCATCACCGTCGTGCGATTATGTTCGCTGCTCCGCTCCGAATCGTCGTGTCCGCCGCTCGACTTGAGTTTGCGTCGTTTCGCCGCCGCTATTCGCATCGCGCGAATGAGCAGCGCGCTTAGCACAGTGAGCAAGACACACGGCGCCACCTTGAGGACAACGCCGAATAGCCAGTAGTAGAAATTGCGCTGGAAGTTGCTGACGAAGCCGTGCTGGCCGACCCAGTAACCGCCCGATTCAAGTTTCTCCGGCATGTGCATGATGTAGTGCGGGATGCAGAAGATGATGGTGGTGATGATGACGAGTGCTATCGTGATGCAGGCACGGTGGATGTTGCACAGATGCGTGCCATGTGCATGATGACACACGACGATGTAGCGGAACACCGCTAGCGCCACCGTCAGGTACATGGCGATCGTGTGCGACGTGATTGTGAAGTTTGTGTGGAAGAGCATGTAGATGACCCAGCCGAGCGGGTGCTTGCGGATCGGGTCGGGCGACGACAGGCAGTTGAAGTAGAGAGCGTACGGGACGTATGATGTCATCGTCAGCATGTCGGCGATCGCCAGCGCCGTCAGCAGGTAGTTCGTTGGTGACACCATGTTCTTTTGCGTCAGCACCACGATGTTCATGATGTTGGCGATAATGCCAAACACACACACGAGGATACTTGTGTATCCGTGGACGTTCGCATACCACTGACTGAACTGCGCCAGTGCGGAGCTGTCAGTTTCGTCCACACCACTCGAGTTTACAATCACCGACAGATTCGCCGTCACCACGTCGTAAATAATGTCGGATTTACCCATTGTGTGATGATTAATCAGCAACACTACATTTCAGTATTTTATTTCACTCCACGGTGTGTATGGCCGATTTCTGAGTCACTTCTTTTATCTGCGCTTGCCAGATTTGGCGACTGTTAAAGTGAGGTTCATGGTGTCGTTATGATGGATGCGATCCTATTGTCCTTGTGATCGATGTTCTCTCCCCAGTGTATCTGAAAGTAGAGGAGAGTGTCATTTTTGTGGCATGTCTAACAAACAATTATCATCAGCAAAACGAGAGCATCACTTTTATACGTATACATGTGTATTTATAACCTATGTTTGATTCAGTCATTATTATTGTCATATTGGTTGTAATTGGGAAATCGATGCCAAACTCACCCCAGACATATAGAGAAACAAAGGATTTCTAGTTAATTATTTTCCTAATTTTATAAAATAATGATCTTATTAATGCAATATGTGCTGTAATCAAAATATTGGAGGTATGTAATAGAATAGTCTAAATAAACTGAGTTGCATGCGAATAATTGAAGTAATCGATTATTATAGAAGGAGTAATTGTTAGCAATATTTTGTAGATGATGCATTCATGATACATAGCAATTTGGAACACAGGGTTGTCCAAAACAGTTGCCCCAAAATGAATTACCCCAGAAGGCATCCACCCATTCACTACTGCACAAATCATAACATGCTGTGTCCATGTTCGGACACTGTCCATCTCGTTTTGCTACGACCACTTGGTGACCATATTTAGACACACAACCACCCCCAACACTTCAGCCGCTCAGTGAGTTACCCAGGCATTACAGCAATTCAATGATCTCATTGTTTGAATTGCCTAAAGTAGCATAATACAGCTGATGTCAGTAACATTGCCGCTACACCAGTCAGAATGCCATTAGCACATGTGGGTATGTTCGCCAATATTGATCCAGCTATCATTTCTTCTGACAGAGACGTCCGCAGGAGGTGTCATCGCAGCTTCCAACGGCGGGCCACTAACCACACCTTACTGTTTCTGAACCTGCATTGTTGGTACCATAAAGTTATCTTTATTGACATATTGGATGGTGACACTTCTCTGCTGAGGTCATCCAGATTTGGATGATTGGGAAGGCTGCAGGAGTTTTATTGGATGGTCGCTGGATCATATTGATATTGCATGATGGGTACTATTTGAAAAGTCTTGTTGCATCAAAGTTTTTGAAATGTGCAAAGAAGCAGCTCGTGCATTTGAAATGTATTTATTAAGCGTTAGGAGTTCTTGACGTGCACTTTCGGCTTTTCCATTATCGCATCCCATAAGGATCCAATGAAATAATCGTTGCTCCTCCAGAGTCATCAACTTGACATTGTCGCTAATCAACACGTCCTACAGACATGGCCACTGTCTGTGTCGTAAATTGTTGTCACGTTGCGTTTCGCCTCAAACATGTATTATTCAGACTTAAATGGCCGTCGTCAGCGAGCTTCTATAGTATGTCGCTGTATTGCCTTTTACAGCAACAGCTACAGCTACAGCTGCTGTTGCTGCCTCAATTAAAAACTGTTTCATTTTCTCTCGAATGAAACCGATTGACATCCAGCAAGGAACAAGAAATAGTTAAGTGCGCTGAAAAAACGATTAGAAGTCTCGCAGGTCTTTATTGGTGACATTAACAGGCAATCACGTGATTATTTAGTTTCATGTTTAGATTGAAATAAATTTGTGTTTGTTTTTACCTTTGTGTTTTATTTACAGCAGTTCGGACTGCTAAGTGTGGTCAAAATTTAAAACAAAAATCCAATCAATTTATTTATACACCACGTATCTCTACAAAGCAGATTCAGGGGTGTTTACAAACTACTACATGATGTAAGAATACGTTACGTTGTCGTTATTTATATTACAATTGTGTTACATATGCTAACACAACTACACATTTTGATTATTATGTAGGCCATATATACATTAAGATGTATACGTATGTATTTAAAAAGACACTAAATTACGAAAAAGCCTCATTAAAGAGAAAGAACACTGTTTATTGTAAACAAATTGCATGTATGCATGTGTGAATGCGTGTAGTGCATGAGTGTGGATGCATGTAGTGCATGCGTGTGAATGCGTGTAGTGCATGCGTGTGAATGCATGTAGTGCATGCGTGTGAATGCATGTAGTGCATGTGTGTGAATGCGTGTAGTGCATGTGTGTGAATGCGTGTAGTGCATGTGTGTGGATGCGTGTAGTGCATGCGTGTGAATGCATGTAGTGCATGCGTGTGAATGCATGTAGTGCATGCGTGTGGATGCATGTAGTGCATGTGTGTGGATGCATGTAGTGCATGTGTGTGGATGCATGTAGTGCATGCGTGTGAATGCATGTAGTGCATCCGTGTGAATGTGTGTAGTGCATGCGTGTGAATACGTGTAGTGCATGCGTGTGAATGCGTGTAGTGCATGTGTGTGAATGCATGTAGTGCATGCGTGTGAATGCATGTAGTGCATCCGTGTGAATGTGTGTAGTGCATGCGTGTGAATGCATGTAGTGAATTCGTGTAGTGCATGTGTGTGAATGCGTGTAGTGCATGTGTGTGAATGCGTGTAGTGCATGTGTGTGAAAGTATGTAGTGCATTTCCGTGAATGCAGTACATGTTTTCTACGGCTGTGGAGCATTTCAAACACTCATTAATTATTTAAAGTCAACAAAACAAGATAATGATAATTGACCAATTATGTTAATTTTAAATAAGTGTCAAAAAATTTAACATAAAACTGTTTAAATTAAAAGACAAGTGGACATAGATTAACAAACTAAGTTAATATGTGACTAAATTGGGTTGTTATTTTATTATTAAGCATTTGTAATTGATACGTTAGATCAAAATACTTTAACCAGATTTTACTAAATAAAAAACAAGTTAAAATTTATTAATAAATACCAATCATATATGTATTTTTCACACACGCACACACACACACACACACACACACACACACACACACACACACACACACACTCACACACAGAGACACACACACACACACTCACACACACACTCACACACACACACACACACGCACGCACGCACACTCACACACACACTCACACACACACACTCACACACACAGACACACACACTTACACACTCACACACCTTCCTTCTTAGAAACCCAGCATCTTACTTTAGGTGTGTGTGCAGGCATGCAAGGATGGCATGCGTGTGTGCGTACAGGCGGTACCTAAACGAACAGGTAAGGGGTTTTAAAATGTCTGGCCAGCTTAATGCTGGGCAGGTGTGGAAGCAGATCCTGGTGTCTAGTGCGTCTGTTGATGAATGCCACACTAATCAAAGTCTTGGTCGGTAATTAAATCCTGGCCACAGTTTGAGCAATGTGCATCCCTGACACCTTTACGTTTATGGCTGATTAGTAATTACCCACCTCAATGGTTTCTGGTTTATTCCTCATAAGGTCATTTGGAAGACCTGTGCTGTCAATTATTGCTATGCAACAGAAACGGGAAATGTGTATATGTCCAAAAATCGTAACAGAATAAAAAATGAGTACACAAACCGTACAATAATTATATTGATTTAAGTTGATGGTTTATGTTACATTCTCTCCAAGTATAGTTAAATAATCTAGTTCCTCTTTATGGACATACATCTATGAAACTGTAGATACATCGTATTGTGTCTTAGAGTAATTAATTTTGCTTATTTGTTGTATCAGATGACCACAAATTGGATCATCCTGAAATGATGTAAAATTGCAATGTAAAGCAGTACCTTAAAGAAATTAATTTTATTTGTTTTACCAGGGAACGATAACAAATCTAATGTGTTCTAATCGTGTTCAACCCATGATTCTTGCAGGATGTGAAATTGTTGTTATGCAAAGTTGTATCTTATTACATTCCGTGCTAGCCACTTCGCTGTTTGCTCGGGATCATATTCCTCAGCCTCCTGGCACAATTGTTTTCTTTCTCTTTGACAGTGTTTACTGGGATTACACCACAGAGTAAGCTCAGTGCTTCCCATAAGCTGGACAGTGGTCATTCCGTCTCATTGTGTCACCCAGGTCAAATCAGGTCAGGTCAAGTTACCGACCTTTTCTCACAGAATTCTGTCTCGTCCCTAATGGAGCCACACATACCTAGTTTTGCATCGTCTGCAATCATAAGACTTTAGGATTCCCGATGCCAATTAATAACATTTTGTTGTGTGCTCTGGGAAAAGGCTTAGGTGTGCAGCCTAATGTACGGAAGCGTTAGGACGGGTACTGCCTAAAGGGAAATACAAATTAGACATACCATGTCATGTCCATAATGCACAGGTGACCTTTGCGTCTACAATACAGGTGTTGGCACAGTCACAGGTATAGACATCATGGATACATTTGAACCCCGATAATCCTTGGAATCTAGACATAATTTTGTAGGAATGGAATTCCCAAATGCTAATACTCATCAGTGATCTGGGAATTTGCATTCCAGAAATGGAGTGCAAGTCGGCCGTGAAACTATAATGTTACTAAAATGTGTAACTCAACAATCAAGACATTTTGAATTACACCACAATTATTTGCTCATTGATGTTATAATGAACATTTTTAACATTTTTTATTTGAAGAGATGATTGACTTTAACAATTATAAAATAAAAACAATATATATGTGTATATATATATATGCGTGTGTGTGTATATATACATATATGTATATTTATATATATAATAGTCAGTTGCATATTATGTACATGTGTGTTGAAGTTAGAAACATTGATCTCCTTGGTTGAAAAAAGTATTTATGTAATCTATCTAAAAAAACTCATTAAATTTCTACATAATCACTGGGGTTAATGAAATTTGATTGTGTATATCCTACTAATCATAATAGTTTCCACTTAATGTCATTTCTGTGCCATCAGAGCAGTTAATCTAGTACAGATCTTGTCATGCTGCATTTGCATCAGAAAAGTAACAAGAAAGAAAGAATGATTAGGAAAATAATAATCCTAGAGAAGTGTTAACCATTCAAAATATCTTACAGTATTAGGCATAGGAAAAAAACTGAATGAAAAGAAATCAAAACCTTATCTTTTTAGCTGTATTGGTTGTAATGTTCAGCAAACAAATCTAAAACTACCATTGCTATTGATATTTGTCACCTTTGTCTGAATCTTGGTGACAAAATTCCTGATAAGGACATGCCAATTTATTTTAATGGCAACATCTAAATATATATTTTTTATTCTGTTTTTGGTGTTAGTGATACAAATCATCACTGACGATAATTACATTTTTGTAGTTGATGTTTGTCCAGAACTAGATAGGTTTAATTGGGTCTATTCCAAGGTCAGTAATGTTTGTATCCAACTCACATCCATCCTACTTGCTTCTCCCCTCTGTCCCTAATTGACAAGCCTCTGGGATGCTCCGTAATACATTCCCTGGGATCAGCTGTTGCAATTTGTATTAATTAACTTCTCTGTCATTTCATGTGTGGTCATTATCTGAGTAAACAAGGAGTTGATCCTTTCTGTGATGACATTAGTTTAATTATAGTCTTGCTCAAGGTGACAGAAAATGACCATCTCTACTCAGTGTACAGTTCATTCAGCATTCATTCCTACACATAGTTAAAATGCATTTCATTTGTTACCTAGGGTACTTAATTTAAGGTGTTAAACGTTATGATTAAATCAACAAAGATGTCCGTAAATGTGTAATTGTGATGCGTTTTGTATCAGTTCAAACCATCACAAACCCCCAACAAAAATGTGGTGAGTGACTCAAGATTTCAGGCAATCCTAAATATCTTCCAACACCACAGCCAATAGCCACCGGATTCAACTGATGTGACACGACTGCCAAGACCTCAGTCACCACAATGCCTGGTTTCAACTGATGTGACACGACTGCCAAGACATCAGCCACCACAATGCCCAGATTCAACTGATGTGACACGACTGCCAAGACCTCAGCCACCACAATGCCTGGTTTCAACTGTTGTGACACGACTGCCAAGACCTCAGCCACCACAATGCCCGGTTTCAACTGTTGTGACACGACTGCCAAGACCTCAGCCACCACAATGCCTGGTTTCAACTGATGTGACACGACTGCCAAGACATCAGCCACCACAATGCCTGGTTTCAACTGATGTGACACGACTGCCAAGACCTCAGCTATCACAATGCCCGGTTTCAACTGATGTGACACGACTGCCAAGACCTCAGCCATCACAATGCCTGGTTTCAACTGATGTGACACGACTGCCAAGACCTCAGCTATCACAATGCCTGGTTTCAACTGATGTGACACGACTGCCAAGACCTCAGCTATCACAATGCCTGGTTTCAACTGATGTGACACGACTGCCAAGACCTCAGCCACCACAATGCCCGGTTTCAACTGAGATGACACGACTGCCAAGACCTCAGCCACCACAATGCCTGGTTTCAATATCGACAATAGCATTAATATCTGTTTCACTTGATGGGTATGGTAGGTGCCAGTACTGAGAATTCAGCTCATATCTCACCTATAGCAGACACCGTACCTCATATCTCACAGATTACAACACACATGAGTTTTGCAGACCCTTAGCGCTGTATAATCAATTGTGCAATGTTAGCGTAGCTGTGTGTAGAGTGACAGCATTGAAGCACGTCCTGGTGTGAATCTGGACGTGTCAGTCAACAACGTCACATGACCCGATGTGATAATTAGATCAGACTTCCAGGGAGACCGCATTAATAATATAGAACTGCTCACAGATTACTGCGTGGTGTTTACACCCGATTACCCGATTCAGATTGATGGGACGGAGTTTTCTGTGAGTGTATTATTTATCTGTGTACTTTAGCAGTGTCTCAAGTGTCCGGGTTGAAAACCTGCTCAAAGGTTCAAATAAGATAAAAGTCAGCAAACTAATAACAGCTCCACAAGTTAACATGAAAATGTGTTTACGAGGCAACTACGTGTATGTTAAATAAATGTGTTAAATAAATATGTTAAATAAACAATTAAGTTAAGCTGATACATTGTATATAGACAAGTAAGTTAAATAAATAAGTTAAATAGAAACAAGTTAAAATTAATAAATACGTAAGGGACGGTTGCACAAGTTTGAAAAAGTTCCAAGAAAGGTATAATAATAATAGGTGAGGTATTGGATGAGTTGTCAGTTCCAGGTGAGATACTGTGCTCTTTCTACACAACAGCCATCCTATTGGGTTAGTCTCCTACATTTTTCAGAAATCCCCAGTAACCTAAGATCATCTTTTTCTCAAAACATTTTGTTCGTAAAACCATGCTTAACATTGGCAAACATGCTTTTTCTGTAGCTGCACCCAAAGTCTGGAATCAAATCCCAAACACTTCAAAATCATCTGGAACTGTAGCTACCATTCGTTCTTTGAAAATAGGGAAATGGTTTTTTCTCCCAGTGACCAAAACAATTTGTGGGAATCATAGTTGAAATCCTACAATATTCGTCTGCTATAGTTGTACCAGTAAGACACAAACAATACAATCACTAATCAAAGCTTCAAGCAATTCGGATGAGAAGCACAAAATTGACAGTCAAAATTAGCTCTGTTTACGTGACAGGAGACTCCTACTATAAGTGATGTTGCTGTCGTTGGAGCCACCCTATTTTTACTTACTCAGAAATCTATAGATGCATTTCATGACAGAGGTGTTGACCAATGGACAGATAGTCACCTGCGCTAGTTAGCTGTTGTGATAGCTAGGGAGCAGTCGTAGAAGGGAAGCTGGCATGTCTTGCCCATGTTTATTGAATGTTGTAATTTTGAGGGGGGCAGTATTTTCCTTTACCCAGAATTAGCCAGTGTAGTAATTTGTAACAGAAAGTATGCTGAATTGGCTATGTTGAACGTGGGGAAATGAGAAATCGTTGAACATGACAAGAGTAGTGCTGTTAACTCAGCCCGCCCCGACGGTATTGTCAATAAAGCTTGTTTTGAAACTGGAAGTTGAACATGATGCGGGTGGAAACATTAAAATTGCAAAACAATTTATAGGCTTACTAAACACACAATTTATCGGGCAGTGGGCCTTCAATGTAGTTATTCCAGTCGTAAGAACGTTAGATTAATTAATAATTAAAAAATGAGTAACAGACTGTCTCCTATTAATAGTTGTGAACATGATATAAACGGTAGAGTGGGATGGTTATTTTACAGAGAGAGGGACATGCTAAGTGTACAGAACTCGGTGCATGTAGTTAATATATGCCAACATGCATATTTATTAGTATGGGTGTGGTGTGCACTTGCAGGTCTACATGTGTGCCACTGACTTGATTCGATGACAACAATGCCATGTTTTCATTATTCTTCGTTCCCGTAAGTCTGGAATATATTCCATCCATTGCGACAAACAGCCGAAATCTGATTTCGTGATATGGACAATGAATTAACACATTTTTCATCATCAATGCCATTTGTGCCACAAAGCGGTGCACGATATATCACCCATATCTATTCCACTGTGTTCTTGCGATCCTGTATCGATCGGAGCGTCTGATTTGTTGTATTACATCCTAGATGGTATCCTTGCTACCGTTGAATGAACCTGATAATTTGCCATCTTCGGCTCAATCTTTGTGCGTCACCAACACACAAAGATTGAGCCGAAGATGGCAAATTATCAGGTTCATTCAACGGTAGCAAGGATACCATCTAGGATGTAATACAACAAATCAGACACCTCGGTGAAGATTTTACGGATGTTGATGTCATTAATATTTAGGTAATATCGAAAACTGCAAATTAAACATCTCGGTGGAGATTGTAAGCGTGTTGATATAATTAACATTTAGGTAATATTAAAAACTACAAACTAAACACCTCAGTGGAGATTGTAAGTGTGTTGATATAATTAACATTTAGGTAATATTGAAAACTACAAACTAAACATCTCAGTGGAGATTGTAAGCATGTTGGTGTACACGATGTCTAGGTAGTATTGAAAACTTAAGAGTCAGGTTTCATTGTGTGGGGGGAATACCCATCTCAGTTCCTATAAATAACATTCACTTTTTTGTCATATGTTTGACAGCTTCCACACTGTGAAGCTCATCAACTATCAGATAGGTTGTCAGTGGAGTCAATTGTCGCTTGATGTACAAAGCATAATATAGAAATATATTATATAAAAATCTGTTACAGGTTAACTTCTCTTTCCGGTAATACAAGTTTTATAAAACCGGAATGTAATCCATTTCAAGGATAGGTAAATTTGTTCATCTGTAATTGTTAAACTTACTCGAGTATCAGCAAAGTCTATTTTGTTGACGAAGGTGTTATGATTATCATTTATTCATTACTATAAAAACGCCTATCTGGATGGCACTATGTATACACAGATGCAGTAATTGGTTTCCTGAAGTAAGATTACCAGTCCTGATTTTTGCTTAGATGTCAATTTGAGCCACATAGTTACATAAAACATCCCTGACTGATTGGTGGACTGTTTACATAGCTTGGAAAATTACATAAAACGTCCCGACTGATCAGTGGACAGTTTACATAGCTTGGAAAATTACATAAAACATCCCCAACTGATCGGTGGACAGTTTACATAGCTTGGAAAATTATATAAAACATCCCGACTGATCAGTCGACAGTTTACATAGCTTGGAAAATTACATAAAACATCCCTGACTGATCGGTGGACTGTTTACGTAGCTTGGAAAATTACATAAAACATCCTGGCTGATCAGTGGACCATTTACATAGCTTGGAAAATTACATAAAACATCCCTGACTGATCGGTGGACTGTTTACATAGCTTGGAAAATTACATAGAACATCCTGACTGATCAGTGGACCATTTACATAGCTTGGAAAATTACATAAAACATCCCCGACTGATCGGTGGACCATTTACATGGCTTGGAAAATTACATAAAACATCCCTGACTGATCGGTGGACCGTTTACATAGCTTGGAAAATTACATAAAACATCTCCGACTGATCGGTGGACCGTTTACATAGCTTGGAAAATTACATAAAACATCCCCGACTGATCGGTGGACTGTTTACATAGCTTGGAAAATTACATAAAACATCCCCGACTGATCAGTGGACTGTTTACATTGCTTGGAAAATTACATAAAACAAGTGTAATGTTGTGAACAATCGATTATTGTCCATCTAATGTCTGGTACGAACCCTGCGACTGGTAAGAACCCTCATCCAGTGAAACACCAGATGACAAGAGGAAAAGGAAGCCATTATCTACATTTCTACATTTTCAGCAAGGTTATCCTTATTTCGGTAAGTATTACAATACTGCAATAAAGATAACCAAACTCGCATCACTTTCAGAACCTATTACCATACTGAAGTAATGGTTACTATGTACTGAAAGTATTTCCATACTAAAAAAAACTGAAAATAAAGATTAGAATACTGAAAGTAATGATCACCACACTGAAACAAATATTGACATAATCCAAGTATGTTCTATCCTTATGAAAAGTGCAGGAACATGTCCAGTTATCCAGCAGGGGAAACATATCCATGCAGATGTGTAGCCAATGTGTGGCAGTCATGATTGCAAGCCACCTGCTGATGGCCTTGTATCAACTCACCTCATGGATCTCACTAATGAAACTGTTTATCCACACATGCATCTGCTCCCAGCTAACTCCAATTGCTGCTCTCAGTATCCGAGCAGCTTCTTCTGGCCACACACCAGCTGTAGGTATTGGCTCCACAACACCAGGCACACTAGAGTCTCACATGCGCCTCTGATATAAATACAGTCTTGGGTAGTAGTCGTGGGTGGGGTAGACACCACAGACAAAACACAATCCTGACATCCCCTGTCAACACTAACAGTCTCGAAGCACTTAATTGTCGTCACTGTCGGACATTAACGAATGCAAGATTAGCCAACTGCAAGATTAGCCATCATGCTCCTTGAAGACAATCCAGACTTGTTTATCGAGCTGCTGGTCTGAACACCAGGATAGTCGGTCACTGCTATGATGGACTGACCGTGGTGTCCGTCAAGATGGTTGACCAGCAGTCATTGTTGTTTCTTTGGAGCAAGTTGAACTGTGAGACATGGCTGTCAGTCTCTGTTCTGTTGACCATCGGGAGGAGGAAGTTGCTGTCAATGCACCAGAACGTCCCACAGTCGACCAGTACCTATCACATCACTGCTGATGGAACGCTGTAGCTGTTGATTATTGGCTGCCCATGGCTGTCAATCACCATGCTGGCTCCGCCCATCATTCATTGGCTGGTGCCGCGACTGCATGTCTTAGATTGACATGCCCATGGAGTTATCAGTGTGGGTGCTTCACATCTCTCCTTGAACTGGTTCTGCTGCTGTTTTATGTGGCCCTATATTGCCAAATCATTGCTTGACTGATCGTCTTCCGCGTGAAATCATGGCCCCGGCTCTCTGCCAGCGTGCAGAATTGTTCAGTCGACGATAAACCGCTCCGTCGGCAATACCCTCTGCTGTTGTGCAGACAATCATAATGAGTTATGAAATATGGAGGATGCTGTTATCTGGCCGACGGGTCGTTGAATCACGCACGTCAGCACTGCTTTATGGTGGTTCTTGAGACCATTCGTCGCAGCCAGCCATGTGACTTTTATGCCTTTACAATGTCCATTTGTCTGTGTTTTGTTTTAAATGTGTCTTGTTTCCTTGATCCTTTTCCTGGCAATTCTTCCTGTCGGCCTCATTTATCTGCAGTGATGTTACCAACGTTCTACGTTCAGGCATGTCTGTTCTCTTGCCTGTGTGGGATTTACCTAACATTTGAGTCTATCTAACATGTGTCTCAGTGCAAACTGATTTAATGACGGTGCTCTTGCACTTCACATGTCATTTTCATTAAAGACACAGGTAACTAGAAAAATGTGCTTAATTCTATCGCCCAGAACATCTGTAGAAACATTGGCATTTTGTATGAAATGGTGCAAGGTGAACATATTAATTTGATATAAAATTTGATATAAATATTATTCATAATATATTACACATATAAACTTACGTAGACACATAGAGACACATACACACGCACGCACATACACACGCACGCACGCATGCACGCACGCACAACCATATACACATGCACTCACAACACTTTTGCCGAGTATTATATTTGACATCATGATTGTGTAGTTACTGATACAAACTAGCCTTCAATGGTATTTTAGTAGTTTTTTTACCCATCTCTCCACGTTAGGGTGCATGGTGAACGTGCATTAGTTCACGTAAAACTACAACCACTGCATAACGTCATTGTTGAATCCAGTTTCTTGACATCTCTAATCAGCATGGGCTTCATGCAAGGTCGCGGGAGCATTTAGGGTTGCGTGTGATCACTTTCCACAATGCGATTAGCGTCCCTCATGTCCACACTATTTTTGAACTTATCCGCGACTCGTTGACGATCTTATTTCATTTTGTCTTGCCAAGTCAAAGCTGGTTTGATTAGGCCCATGTTTTCTCGGAGTTGGTCATCGCTTGCCATACTCTGATGCCCTTTATTGCTTCTGTGTTCTAGTCCACTGCCGTCGCCATAGTTTCCCGCCTCCCGCAATGGACACTGAGTCCCAAGGGTGCAGATTCTTTGGGGCAATTTTAAGATGGATTTGCTCAATGATGTCGCGGCTTACCATGGAACACTTCTGTCTTGTTTCGCTAGCAGTGCGAATATGTTTAACAACGGAATGTGGAAACAAATAATCATTGAACTTCCTTGGCTTCCATGGCAGTCATGTCCGATGTTTACTTTGTATGACAGGCTTGTTTGTTTTTGCTTTGTTTGGTAGTTCTGTTAATTCTATTGTTTTCGCTTTGGATGGCAGTTTTGTTCAGTCGCATTAATTCTTTTGTTTTTGCTTTGTATGGCAGTATTGTCCGGTCGTGTTAATTCTCTTTTTTGTTAGTCCTTTGGACCAAAGGTCCAACAGACTTATGCCATCACTTTGTGTCCGCCGTGCACCTTCCGCTGTTAGCTACCATATCTAAAAATTGTCCTGCTATTTCCCTACTGCTGTAAGCCTCCTGCACTGATCTCTATTTATAATTGCCACTGATCTCTATTTATAACTGGATAGTGGACTTCGCTCTCTCTCTGATCACTGGGGTGGCTGACTGGTCAAATAGAATGCATCCATGTGGGCTGTAACTGTAACGTGTAATGGGAATCCCTACTGCACTGGCAGAACCTGAGAAACTTTAAAACAGCAATAGACATAATTATTAATGCAATATAAAGATACAATCTGGGATTAAAATAACTTAAGTATAAAATAATATATATAATAAAATACTCGTAAAGGTTAAAGCATATTTAGCCAAAATTACAAGGAATATTATATGCAGATTTACTATACATGTTGCAGCTGTTACTTCACTCCAATTCAATCTGTATTATGTCATTAATTGCTACTGTTTTAAAGTCAAAATGCATGCTATGTATTATGTGAACAAATAAAGTTTGATCATAGTTCACGTCTTTTTTCTTTCCATTCTGGGGGAGGGTGGTAACGACAAAATGAGAACAGAAAATGTGTGCACATTTTCTTAAACAACCTTTACCTGTGCTACATGCGAGATTGCAGCTCACCAACTCTCCTGTAAGGTTTCTACAACCACTGGAAATCGGCCTAAATAGCAGAGTATCGGGATAAAATTATATAGTCCAAAGGACTTCAGGGCCTATTGGCCCATTTTTGGATTGCAATTTTGTTTTGTCACATTAATTCTAAAATGTTTGCTTAGTATGGTAGTTTTGTGTTAATTCTGTTGTTTTTGCTTGGGATGGATCTTTTGTTTGGGCGTGTTAATTCTTTTGTATTTGCTTACTAAACATTGTAGAACATATGGTACACTGCTTGCTATATTCATTAACTAGTCATTTAGACATTGTAGAATATATGGTACACTGCTTGCTATATTCACTAACTTGTCATTTAAACATTGTAGAACATATGGTACACTGCTTGCTATATTCACTAACTTGTCATTTAGACTTTGTAGAACATATGGTACACTGCTTGCTATATTCACTAACTTGTCATTTAAACATTGTAGAACATATGGTACACTGCTTGCTATATTCATTAACTTGTCATTTAGACATTGTAGAACATATGGTACACTGCTTGCTATATTCATTAACTTGTCATTTAGACATTGTAGAACATATGGTACACTGCTTGCTATATTCATTAACTTGTCATTTAAACATTGTAGAACATATGGTACACTGCTTGCTATATTCACTAACTTGTCATTTAAACATTGTAGAACATATGGTACACTGCTTGCTATATTCACTAACTTGTCATTTAAACATTGTAGAACATATGGTACACTGCTTGCTATATTCATTAACTTGTCATTTAAAGATAGAATCGTTCCATTAGAATGGAAAGAAGCAAACATTACACCATTATTTAAAAAGGGATCAAGGAGCAAGACAGAGAAGTACAGACTAGTTAGGTTAACATCGGTTTGATGCAAATTGCTAGAAATGCTTATAAGAGACCACATGGTGGAATTCCTTGTAAAACACCAATTAATAAATGGATCTCAGCATGGGTTCTTAAAGGCTAGGTCTTGTCTAACCAATCTCTTAAGTTTTTTGGGAGAAATTACAAAGTGGGTAGATTCATTGGAGTTAAAACAGATACAGATAAACACACTTTACAAGATGATCTAGCCAAATTAGTTAAATGGTCTGAAAAATGTCAAATGTTATTCAATTTGGGGAAATGTAAATGCATTCACATAGGACATGGAAATGTGGACAAAGAATACATATGGGGGATACCATATTAGGTAAAACAGTAAAGAAAAAGGACTTAGGAGTAACAGTTTGTGCTGACATGAAAGTTTCAGAGCAATGTGCAATTGCTGCTTCAAAGGGTAACCAAATACTAGGGCTAACTAAAAGAAATATCACATATAAGGAGAAACAGCTGATTGTACCACTGTACAAAGCAATGGTTAGACCTCATTTGGAATATTGCATACAAGCATGGAGGCCATATCGTAAGAAGGACATAGATAAGCTAGAAAGAGTACAACGAAGAGCAACTAAGCTGATTCCTGAACTGAAAGATCTTAGTTATGAAAGATGCCTATTAGCATGCAGGTTGACAACATTAGAGACTAGGAGACTAAGAGGAGACCAAATAGAAGTTTTTAAAATATTGAATGGTTATGAAGATATTTATAGAAATATTTTCTTCAAACTTAAAGAAGGCAGTAGAACCAGAGGGAACAATGCGGCATTAGTCAAAGGACAGTGTAG
This sequence comes from Paraescarpia echinospica, assembly GCA_020002185.1. Classification (NCBI taxonomy): domain Eukaryota; kingdom Metazoa; phylum Annelida; class Polychaeta; order Sabellida; family Siboglinidae; genus Paraescarpia; species Paraescarpia echinospica. The sequence continues at coordinate 58,260,103 of CM034531.1, forward strand.
GTTAGATGTCAGAAAATAGTCATTCTCTCAGAGGACAATAAATGACTGGAACAAATTATCTGTTGATTATGTTAATTCTAGCAGTGTGAAAATGTTCAAAAGTAAACTTGACAGCTGTTTGGGAGGGAGGGCTATGCGTAGTTGGAAAATTGTTGGACTCTCGATAAGCCAAAGGCTTCCTTGTCTGCACGCCGCCTGGAGCTTGTGGCTCTGGACGGCAATCTTGTTAATCTTCTTGTTAAATCTTGCTTTGCGTGGCAGTATTGTTTTTGTGTTGGATGACAGTTTTGTTGTGTTATTAATTCTTAAATTTTTTCTTAAAATGGCAGTTTCGCTAATTCTATGTATTCACTTAACAAAAATGTATTAAGTGGACAGAATTGATTCAAGGAATTGCAGTTAATTCTAGTGTTTTTGCTTGGGATTGGACTGTCACTTGGTCACTTTAATTCGGTTGTTTTGTCCAGTCGCATTAACTCCATTGTTGTAGACAGTGGGATAATGCAATATATAGAACCATCTGTGGTAGTAGAACCCGCTGTCAGATGACCGGACTTATTGTGTCTGGCAGGGAGTTCCTGTAAAGGAGTCCATGGCTGCCGGTGTCTTTATTGTTTCTGTCATTTCTCGCCCTCCCACGGAGGGCCATTGGTCTGTTTTTCTGTGAGTGTATACTCCTTGGCTTCTGACCATCGGTGTGTATGTGGAGTAAGACTAAGACACGCAGTGGGACAAGTGCACCTTCTTTGTCTTCATGTCATGTGCTGAAAATAAGTATTACTTACTTACCCTCTTTATTCAAAGTAGAGGGTGTGGCTGAAATGACACTTCTCCAATGCATTCTGACAGTTAGAGTTCTTTCCAGCACTCTGTTGTTGGCTGCTCATCTCTTTCCAGGTGGATTCATGCGACTTTGTTTCACTCAAAGTAGAGGGTAAAGCCAAAATGTAACTTCTACGTTGTCCTCAGTTCTTCCCAGCTGGTTTCATGTGTCTTTCTTTCTTCAGCTACGGATCTCCACCAGCTGTGGTTTGTCTACCTGGTATTCTTGTACTCTCCTGGTTCCATTCTAAAGCCCCCTGTCCGTGTTTCCACTTAATAAATACTGAAAGCAAGGATTACCATGCCGAAGTACTGTTATAGACATGCTGAATGTAAAGATTGTTGCAGTACTAAAAATGAGGATTGCCGTACTGCAAATCAGAATTGCCGTACTGCAAAGTCAGGATTATCAGAATGTAAAATGAAGGAATGTGTACAATTATTCAGTAAGGAAAATGTTTTCTCGGGATATGAATAATTTTTAGTCCTTTGGCCGAAGGTCCAAGGGACTATTGCCATCACTCTGTGTCCGCCGTCCGCCGTCTGCCGTTAGCTGCCGTATCTCAGAAACCGTTCAGCAACTTTTTCTCTAATTTTGCGTAGACATATCTTGGGGCACTGCCACTATGCACGAGAAATCTGTATTTGATTGAATCATTTTAAGGGCTCCCTAGGGCCTCCAAGGACCCCAAAACTGGTAAAAATGTAACATTTGGCCTATTTTTTTAAAAACTGTTCAGCAACTTTTTTTTCTAATTTTGCATAGATGTATCTTAGGGTACTGCCACTATATACAAGAAATCTGTATTTGATTGAATCATTCTAAGGGCACCTAAAAGTGCAAAAGGTTTACATTATCTAGTGATGTGGTTTTGAGAAGGGCCCTTGAGACCACCCCCAACATTAGATGTTGTGTATTGTTCCACAAAGTAAACAGCTGTGACTAATCTCTACAGCCCAGTCCATTGAGACCTTGACTAATCTTTAATTGGTCACAGCACCCAGGCAGAGTAGACACACTTGACCCCTGTTAGACTGAACAGTTGCCTAATACTTTTAAACTGTATCTTCAAAACTATTGATTTTCTATAATTGCAAGTTGTGTTTATTTTGATGTTCATTTAATTATTATAAAATGGTGTGACTGTGGTGTCTTGTCTCCTGTTAGACTGAACATTTGCCTAACACTTTTAAAATGTATCTTCAAAACTATTGATTTTCTATAATTGCAAGTTGTGTTTATTTTGATGTTCATTTAATTATTATAAAATGGTGTGACTGTGGTGTCTATTGGTTAAAGATGTATTGTCTGTAGAAACCTGTAGGTGACAAACAGAAAATTTATATTCTGTCACCTGTAGGTGACAAACATAGAGAATTAATATTCTGGACAACTATAGAGTGAAATATCCTACACTTTATTTATATCAAATGCATTCTACTGTTCTGTTTATGCTTGGCATGCCTTGTGTAGACATGGTACTGTGTAAATCAATTGTATCAATATAGACTAATAATTACAGATTCACAATATAGTTGACACCTGAAACAACCAAATGTCAACCATTAGAAGAGTTGACATAGTTAAGGCACAATAAAGCCTTTTGTGTCAAGACAAATACAATTCAACCAATACCCCTATCTGAACACTGCCTGTTCTTCACCTATTACATTCGCTTTGTTTAGGTATGTGGTTCTTTTTATAGAAAATTTTAGTTTCTTTCTGTACCTGTCTACGTATGATAACCATTTGTCTGCCCTGCTCACAATAAACATCACATGAATGATGAAAGGAAGATCACTGCCACTTAATTTGTGGATTATTATTATTATAAAACTGCTCTGCTACTGCTTGGTGGACAGTTAATTAGTGGATCAAGTTCAAATACATCAGCACGTTTTTTACACCTGCATGGTAGTTTAGGCTCAGTAGTGTGCTGGCAGCTACTAAATCTATAGGCTTGTGTAAAAAGGATAGTTGGCAGAAGAACTAACTTCAAAGCACCATTGCATCCATTTAGCCAGACAGCAGTCACACTGTCCCAGTGTATGCTGCTATGTTTATATAATAATTATATAGGCTTAATGATCCCAATACACCAATCTGTTGGCACAATGTCAGATAATGGAACTAGGTTAAACATCTTAACAATAACTATAATTAGTTCTGTGGAGCTGGTTTTTTTTAGTGAACAGTAAACATGTAAACATTTTACTTCCCTTAATGATCTGTAACTATGATTCACCAAAAAACATTTGATTAATAATTACCTACAGGGTTGTTTGATTTATGCCGGGTAGAAACTGTTTCTGCCCGGCAGAAACAGCAACAATAAGAAATACATGCCATTGATAGGCAAACGTGTTCTTTTTATAGAAAATTTCAGTTTCTTTCTGTACCTGTCTACGTATGATAACCATTTGTCCGCCCTGCTCACAATAAACATCACATGAATGATAAAAGGAAGATCACTGCCACTTAACTTGTGGATTATTATTATTATAAAACTGCTCTGCTACTGCTTGGTGGAAGTAAGCTGCAACTGTCTTTGAATTTGTTTACATTTTGACAAACTACTATTATATAGCACTAATTTTTGAATGAATCACATTTTGAGAATGCATGTCATTGTTTGCGGTGTAACTTTTGTATGCTTCATTTTCTGCTGCTACAAGTTGCATTCATCTGAAAGATTATTCAATTACCTATCCAATGATAATACATATGTTGTGGTGTTGGAAATATATAGCTTTGGTATATTGTACGCGAGGGTTGTGATAGGAAACTATTGGACATTGCGACAGTGCAGAGAGACAGTACAAGATGTGTCACTGAGTATATGAAGTGTGACTTTCAGATACTTCCTTTTGTAGTGCTATGGATTATGATGGGCCTCTCCATTAGCTCCCTATATATTTGTAAGTTAGGTGAGTAACACCTTCGAAGTTCTGACAGCAGGATACCGCCTTCAGTGAAGTCGAGACAAAAGTTTTACAAAGGCTTCAATTTCAAACGGTCTATCACCGTCCAGCTGACCCATTTTTTTTTTTTTCAAAAACTTTTCAGTAATTTTTCTTTAATTTTTCATAGACATTTCATGTGGTAGTGCCACTGTACACAATAAATCTGTATTTGATTGATTCATTCTAAGGGCACCAAAGGTCCCCTAAAATGCTAAATTTGCTAACTAAAATTAATTGTCTACCTCAAAGTAGCTATATTTATAACTTGTTGTATATTACACCCAGCTGTGGAGCTAAGATTCTCTGCCTGCTATAATCTGTAATTGGTCATTGGCAGAAGCTTGTGTTAACAGACAGCATTAAGCCACTAGACCCCTGTTAAACTGGACAGTTGCCTGTAGGTTTTAAACTGTGTCAAACAGTGAGTATACCTTTTGCTCTCAAATAATCTGTCCTCTTAGTTTTACACATAAAGACATAATCTGGCATAACTTGATAAGTCTTTGTAGCAGCACATTTGTACTTCCTGTGTATCATTGCAACATAACATACATATTACATACTGTGTGCCACATTTGAATGTTGTGCATGTAATATTTCCGTTTTCTTCATTTTCACTTTTTGACCCCTACCATGTTCAATGCTCCATAACTTCGCCAATTTTTGTAGCAGTCATATAATTTTTGAAACCGTATAAAGCACCCTACCAAACCTTTACAAGGATGTAAGAAAACAATGTTATAATTTTTCTGACTTATCACTCATTTGGTCAGCCGGGGTCACATATAGACGTATTAGTCCAAAGGAATTCAGGGCCACTTGGCCCATTTTTTCATGACATTTTAGAAGACTGTCTATTCGTTGTCACCGTTGTTTGGTTCTGTCACGAACAGTTGCATGATGACATTGCCCATCAGTTACGTGTTAATTATGAAAAATTATTAATTAACACAGCTGGATTGGACAGGTCCATGGAGAAGCATCGGAATGACAGATCTTAATTTGCTTAGCATTCCTCCTGCAGGTCTGGCAGTGAGTGACAGCTTTGTGGGGCATCCTCATGCAATCATCTAGGGAGCATCGCTACACACACATGCACTAGGGAGCAGCCAGTATTCCTGGTGAGATGTTTCTATTACAGGCAGGGGCAATTATGGATAGAGACTTTAAATATAACTAGCACGAAGCAGATCATCGTGAATAAATATGTGCGTGTGTGTGTATGCACGCCTGCGTGCGTGCACGTACATTTCCTTGTGTTCACACGGGTATACATACATGTGTAACGTGTGCACTCATTCATATTCAAATGCACATAGAAACATGTACATTATGATTGATTATGAAAGATTTCACTGTAATAATTGCGGGTTATAACATTTACCAAATGTCGTAACATGACAAACATGTATCCAAAGAATGGTAGCTTTTCAGAACTTTGAACCACAGACCAACTGACATTTTCCCACCACCAAACACTTCATTAGCACGCTTCACTTTTATCTTTCCTAGAACCGAACTTCCTGGAACGCCCGGGTAACTTGATAATACAGAAATTTGTATTGCTATTACTTCCTTGTCGCATCTTTAGTGTTCATATCCCCTGAGGTGCCTGCTGCCTTCAGCTGTCGTCCAACACTCCTGTCTAGTCTAAACATTAAACCAATTGTGGTGCACAAGAACGGCACATTGTTTCAACTAGTCTCCGTGCCATGCCGTATGGAAATCAGCAAATTAAATCTGCCTGAGCAATTGAATTTTTGGTCGTCGTATTTGAGGATCACTTCAAGAACAATCAAAATGTTTTATATCCACTGCAGCGTTCTACTTCATTTGTGCAAATTTTTCATTTAGTTTTGATGAAATAATTGTTGCACTATAGAATTATTGTCGATTAGGCCAAGTTGAAATATGGTGATATTGCCAGAAGTGGCTATGTGAAATCCACTTCTATATCCAGGGTATTATGCCATAAAGGATAATACGTATTCCCATGCTACAGATTTTAGTGTTAGTGTTAATTGGATTAATCGACTGGTGAGGCAAAACAATTTTTTTTTTATAAAATAATTTTTAAACATTTAATCAATAGAATCACAATGTCATAAGTAGTTACTTAAGGTTACTCAGTATTCATACCTAACTAGTTAAATAATACAATTATAGTTTATTTGTAACTATTGTTAACTAATTATCAGCAGTTACTATCTACTCATGGCTGATAAGTTAAGTAGTGTTGCAAGGATCATAATTACTTTGTACCCAATGTTAGTTGCCATCAAATAAAAACCAACATATTTTAGTGTACCGTATTATTAGTATTTAATTCATACTTTCATCTATCTTAAATAATTTGTTTAGCCAAGTGATTTTTTTAATTAACTAATTTACATATTGTAACATTTAAACTAACTTGCTATCATGTACAGTTGCTATGATGTTGTATAGAGATGGATTATATTTTTTATTTATTCTGATATTTAAATTTGTTTTATTTGTACTATTTTACATATTATTAGTTTTTTTGTACCGAGCAGTGACATTTTTATAGATATAGTGCTAACTAAAATAAATATTATTATTAGAAATCAAGTACACTTTTATCATGGTATTCTTGTACTGTGCATCTGTACTATACGGTATGCATAACTTGTCTACGTGATATCTTTGGCATTCATAGCTTCTTGAGGCTCATAATAAGCACTGATATTGGACAGGATAACTGCCACGTTTATGCGCAGTTGACATATCGTAACCATGCAACAGGTAAAATCTGTACAGCTTACCTTACAGGTGACATATACATCATGGTCTGGCAGACCCAATAAATGCTCAAAGACTGTTTATTAGCAAGTTTTGCACTGAGTGCGACTCGAATAACGTACCATCATTACCAAGGATTGTCTTAGTAGACCAGTATCATATAAACTGTGATTGGGTGCGTCTGTGCATTCCTTCAGTGCAGTAAGCGCTAGCAGCTGTACTTTATACACATAGTTACCTACTTTGTACACATGATTAATTACTTTGTGCACATAGTTAACTTCTATGTACATATGGTTAACTACTTTGTACACATAGTTAACTACTTTGTACACAGTTAACTACTTTGTATATATGGTTAACCACATTGTACACATGGTTAACTACTTTGTACACAGTTAACCACTTTGTATATATGGTTAACTACTTTGTATACATGGTTAACTAATTTGTATGCATAGTTAACTACTTTGTATAACTAGTTAACTACATTGAACACATGGTTAATTACTTTGTACACATGGTTAACAAGTTACTGTACATCAGTGTCACAAAGACTAAATATTTTGCACGCATGTTTAACTAATTAAATACTGTCACAAAGATCTTGGTTAATTGTAGTTAATTAAATCATAGTACCATAAGTAGGTACTTAAAATTTACTTACAAAACTTTGATAAAAGGAGCTTATTTACTTTGTACTTAAACTTATTTGATGAAAATGTTTTAAAGATTAAGGTTAATGTATAAAATTAACATTGTAGGTATGATTTTGTATGAGTGGTGGAACTGAGTGGGGGAGGGGCAACTAGATGCAAGTAGATATGAGTGAAGAGGTTCATCAGACTGGATGTTTCAAATGAGTTATATTTTTACTTATTTCACAGTCAGTTTACCTTGGTGACTTTTCAGCTGCTTTCAACGGTCTTTGTTAGACGGCTACCTCTGGGTGGCAAACTGGCTGTGAAATAAGTAAAAATATCACTCATTAGATGCTAGCGAGCCTGCAACCATGGTCTTTAGACCCACTCTCCTACTGTACCTTAGCACCTTCTGTACGCTTTCTCCCACTGTGCTATTGTGGCACCCTTTCCATATCATACATGACACAGACTTCCCAGAATTCTCCAGTCTCCCCATCTTTACACCATGCATATTAGCTACAATATTTACTGCCACATACGTCTGCCTTCTATCAATATGCCCGGTCATTTGGAAGTGGATGACCGCTAGGACTGACCCGTCCACCGGTCAAGAGTTGCAAGCGTTGACCGCAGCCATTTGCTGCATTTACTACTTGCAGCCGTGATGAGATTAGCGAAGTGTAACGAGAGGCCTACACGACTGGTTAGCAGTACTCCGAGCATACTCCCATATAGAGGGCATTAGTTTTGTGGCCAACCGTCTGTGAACTAAGCCTCGGCGTAGTAACAACATTACTTTCTGTCCCCAAATGAGGTGACATGTCTCAGATGGTGTCACAACAGGGCACATGGTGGCAGTACCGTCGCTGTGGTCATGTCACTGAGAAGACTGTCGTGCTAGTAATTTTGTTGTGTGAGAACTATTTTGTTCCTAGAGTCAATACTAACATTATGGCTTGAACATGTTCTGTTGCTGCACAAACTCTCTGGAATATGCTTCGTCTTAGTGTTAGATCATTGAAAATATTATATCTTTTCACCGTCATTTAAAAACTTACCTTTATAACCTTGCATATCCACCTTAGCTTCCTGCCATATCAATCCATCTGTTGACGAATTTAATATGGCTTATTGATTCTGATATTGACTAACGCTTTTGTATTGATGCATCTCTGATCTTGGTTTCCGAGGATTTAGGCAGAAAAGAAGTTACCTTATTATTATGTGAATGTTACACTACAATTTGTTTTGTGGGTTATCTTGTTAAAAAATCAGAAGATCATACACATGGAAACTATGATAATTATGATAATTGGCAGTAAGTTATTTCAGAAATCAATGCCCATAAAGCATGTTAAAATTTAATAAGTTTGCCATCTAGAGCCAGAGCCAAATGGCAAGTGGACATGGATGCTGTTGGCTTACTGAATGACCAACACTTGTTATCTGTATGTGACCACCCTTTTGAGATTGTAAACATTGTCTAACAATCATCAGATGATTTGTTTCATCCATTTATAGTCTTCTGGGATAATGGATGCTTTCTGATATCTAAATCTACACTGCTCCTTCACGAATGTCACTTCACGGCCCCTAGTACCTAGTCCTTCTGTTACGTTAATAGAGGGAATATGCCTGTATCAATATACTCATACCCATTAAATAGCTTAGACATCTCTCTTTGATCTCCTCGTAATCTCCTTGTCTCTAGAGTAATTAAAAACCACATTCTCAGACAGAGTATACACAATCTTATTAATTCCTGGCATCAGACTTGAAGCCACAGGGCAAGACATGGTCAAACATTGTCAGCATTGTCAACTGTCTTCATAAGACTATTTAAAGACCCACAACAAGCGTCTCTTCTTTGTTTCTTTCAAGCCAGGACATCAATCAGATATTCTCCCATCAACAATCTCTGGTTGGATTAACAAAACCATTGTCTTCTTGAATTCCATCGGGTTAAGGCCCACCAGGTACGATCTATGGCTGTGTCCCTCACAGACAAGCTTCGATGGAACAGATCCTACGAGTTGGTACCTGGCGCTGTCATAACACTTTCAGAGATTTTTACCTGAAGGACCTATCCCTCTACTCCTCTGATCTCATTCAGCTAGACCCAATAGTGGCCGCAGAATCAATATGCCACCAACAGGAGATCATTAGAGGTAGCTTTGTTTATACCCCACCATCCATTCATGTATATTCTGCACCTTGTGAAGCGACGGAGCCGAGCTATGTCTATGTTAGGCAGTAAATTCTATATTTTAAGAATTAAAATATGTATTCACAAGTAACATACTTACCTGGTTTTGTCGCTTCACCATATTACCCTCCCTCCTTCCCCACTGTAGGGAGATCACCTATCACAGTACAAGGCTATTAGTCAAGTGCGAAGAGGATGTAGGTCGGGGAGGGGGGGGTGAGTGGGGGTGGTAGGGGTCACAGGGATTGATCAGATTTCATTTCATTTTATTATTTTTTGCGAGCAACTTGGACGCAGCCAAGTGTATTGCACTTTGTGAAGCGACGGAGCCTGGTAAGTCCGTTACTTGTGAATACATATTTTAATTCTAAAAATATACATTTCCTGTGCATTCACATCTCACCAGGACAGTCAACAACTCAACCACTATTGAGCGTGGGCGGGCGGGAGAAGAAGTGGAATTGTAGGATACAGGAAGTTGAATTATGGGATTGCCCGGTCGCATTGATAGTGCAATTTCCTTTTCGTGTAGCAGCTCCACCCAGTTGTTTGCATTGTCGTGACTGGCATGTCTTCACGCCAACCAAACAAAGCAGATGATGCGAGTTGATGGCTTACTGCTAACAAATCGGCTTGTGTTCATAAAGATGTTTAATAGCTTTCAGGTGCCTGCTATTTCTGGTGACTGCTGGATGCATGAGAATGCAAATCTGACTTATACACATTTTCCACACACACAAACACATGCACACACAATTTATGTATACATATATATATATATATATATATATATATAGACACAACTGCATTTATATATTGAAGAAAAGTCATGATGAAGGACATGTTCATTAAAATGAAATAACAAATTTATACGAATAAACTGTCATCTCATAGTATATAATATTAGATAAGTTCAATTTTTTTCAAAACGAATATGAAATAAAATGGATAAAAAATGAATTGAGGATGGACCTTTTAATTGTTTTTTTGGAAACTTGTCTTCTTTTAAATATTGACTCCTTTCCAATATGATTAAATACATTATTATTATTAGATTGCCTAGTGAGTAACCGACCATCTAAAGCTAAGTAGTAATGTGCAACTTAAAGAGATGTTAGATTCAGGCTTTAGGTTTGGCATCCCTTTGAGATACAACAACATTTTTACATAATGCATTTGCTGCCATTTTTATATGCTGCTTCTCCATACCAGTTTACAAGTAATCAACATTGCCAATGTCTTTCTGTCTCTGCTACCAATACAATGTATTTTAAATAAACTTCACTTGGTATGATATTTTATAATTTAAATGGTTATTTTATCGAAAGTAATAATAATAATAAGCCACTTTTGATGGATAACTTGCAACCAGTGACTACTCCAACTCTTTCACCTTTTTAAAACGCCACCAACCAGCACACAGAAATGTGTACAGCAACCAGCACACAGAAATGTGTACAGCAACCAGCACACAGAAATGTGTACAGCAACCAGCACACAGAAATGTGTACAGCCACCAGCACACAGAAATGTGTACAGCAACCAGCACACAGAAATGTGTACAGCAACCAGCACACAGAAATGTGTACAGCAACCAGCACACAGAAATGTGTACAGCAACCAGCACACAGAAATGTGTACAGCAACCAGCACACAGAAATGTGTACAGCCAACTGTGTACAGCAACCAGCACACAGAAATGTGTACAGCAACCAGCACACAGAAATGTGTACAGCAACCAGCACACAGAAATGTGTACAGCAACCAGCACACAGAAATGTGTACAGCAACCAGCACACAGAAATGTGTACAGCCAACTTCCGCTGAAGAACATTATTTATTTAGGAAGCACCACTGTGACATTACCAGGAATAGAGCCAGTGATTGGTAATGCACCGAGCTGGCAGTTGGTTTGGTCACCAGAACATGTAATAATCATTAAAGAGCGGTCTTATTAGAGTGATCGATCATTGCTGCAAATGTTGGTGTAATTATTTGGCAAGTACTCCTCAATTAGTTCCCCCGAGTCTATGTGTCTTTCACCTGCATATTTCCGTCCGGTCGACCGGTGGTAAGATGGGGTGAAATCGGTTCGGGTAAAAGAAATTACCGGTTGAAACTTCCTCCTCTAATGTGTTAGACTGCCGTGAATTAGGTTCGTTGATGTGCAAGTCTGTGGTTTGTGAACATAATTTTTAAAGTAATAAGTAGTATTCACGGTTGATTAAATAAAAAGGGCATTCTTTTGTTAAAATAATTGAAATAATGGATGTTGATTGTTAGATTGGGTAACTTGTGAAAGTGTGAATATATAGATAGTATAATAATAATGAAATGACTTCTCTCTGTAGCGCCAATATTGTTGGAAAATCCAAGATTAGTGTCATAACTAAAACATAGGATTAGGCATTCTCATAATCGTGTACAATGCAAAAGTCATCAAGAGATGGATGGAATTGAATTGGCAGGAAGCTAAGGAAGATAGGCAATATTACAAAGATAGTTAAATATGCAAATTTCTTAATTCACAACTATATAAATTCAACTCACTTTTGACGTGTCGACCGTCTTTGGCGGTCTTCTTCAGTGAGTCGAATTTATATAGTTGTAAATTAAGAAATTTGCTTATTAAATTATTCTTCCAACTTGATGAACATTTTCACGATTACAAAGATAGGTTTTTAGATGACGGCGAAATGAAACTATTTATACCGGTATATATAATATATATATATATATATATATATAAGTATATCATAGAGCTTTACCACCTTTGCCCTTTTTAAATTTTGACCACTCCCAGTAAAAAATAATTTAACACTTTGTGCGATAGTTTCTCTGAAACTAAATAAGAAATACATGTAAAAAGAAGAAGATATCATAATGAAGGAGGGGGAGCCTGTGATTGCACCCTCAGTGCCTTCTGATACTCCAACATGTCCCAACCATTAGGCAGTGTCATAGGAAATGGAAGAAGTAAGCACTAAGTGGTCAGTCACTGGCCAGCCTGCTTCCTTGACCACTCCAGCCAGACACTAGTCAGTGCATGGGGTTGTGAAATCTCACATAAATGTGTAACGGAATAAGAGATACACTTATAAAGCCAGTCTAGCAGAGCCTGATTTGCCTTTGACCACAGCATGCAAAGGCAGGTGTGTGCATGCATGCATTCGTGTGTGCGTGCATGCTTGCAACCGTATGTGCATCTGTATGTGCGTGTGTGCGTGCTTGCACATAGCAATGGAGAGTGTAAGCAGGGAAACAAGCTTAAGAGAGTAATATTGAGGGTGCCGTCAGGAAGATAAAGAAAAACTAGATTGAATTTGTATTCCAAGATTATCTTATGATGTCATTTGGTTATGATGAAAATAATATTTTTCTCCTGGTTTTTTCTCCAGAATTTTTCTCCAGGTTTTTTCCATCTATCAACCCAGTCAGACATACAGTACTATGTTTTTTAAAGTAGGTTAAAAGTGGGTGCTGGTATGCTTATATTAATTTTACTGTACAAGCATGCATTCACAGATGCAACCGCAAGGAAGAATGTTATAGGAAGCATCGCTTGAAGGAACACACCATTAATGCCAACACCTGAAGCAACTGTAGGCACCTGTTCTTTAAATACACACTCCAGAGGGCTCTGTCAGTGAGTGTGCCAACCACCAGGGCATATGTAAACAACTAATCTAAGCTGTGCAAACAGTACATTACTTGAGCTACATATAGTCACCGAGTAAACAGTTGGTTGTTTTAAGCATAACTCCACCGTTTGCCAAAGACATGCAAACATTGATGCAGTTAAATGTTTCAGATTAATTGTGAATGAATGAATGTATCACTTTAGTACAAAATATAATATTCCATATACAAAGAATAAGTTAATTGTGCTTCCTATGCACACATAATACATAATTGTACATACATGTAGATTATGCTTTTCCAATCAAAGAAACACATAGTTGTGTATCATTATCATTTTATACCAATATCTCCATATATTGGACGTATATTTTGTATCATATTTTACTAAATTTCTAATAATCACATTATCAGAACTCTCAATTCTTACAATGAAATTATACACATATTTACAAATTAACACCTGACACATTGTCGCATGATTACTGACAAACATAGCGCTTGCATTACACCATCGTATATAAATGACTCGTGTGTGGATGGCAACATTGCAGAATCCATCTGGGGACATTTTGGGCTTACATTTGAATGTCATTGCAGTGTCATAAATATTCTGTGTTTGTTTTATATGAAGTATATAATTATGATTCAGTTGGTGGCTTATTATCATGTGTCAAGCTTTTATTGTCATGTGACAAGCTTGTTTTGACATTATGGCACCACATCATTGTGTACCATTAAAAGGTGTTGATGACATATCAAGCAAAAAAATGTGTTATATGCAACATACAACTTATTTATTGATGTTCTGTTGTTTCCACCATAGATGACTAGTAGACAGTGAAGTACAGAAAAACAATGTTTTCACTCCTTCACTACACATACTAAAGTTACGGAGTATTGTATTACCCTGAGCATACACCATTCTACATTGTCTGTTTATATCACAATCATCTTTCATATTATTACATAAGATATGTCCAATATACTTATATTGGTCAACACTTGGTACACATTATGTTACTAACACAGTTTTTTTTTCAACTTGTTACATTAAAATATTAATATAGCACTTTTCTCACTGTTATACTTTATATCATAAGCATCACCATAGTTCTCACATACTTTCAACAGTTCACAAAGACCTTTGGCAGATGGTGAACATAACACTAGGTCATCTGTGTACATGAGATGACTAATTTTAGATTCTTCCATTATACAATCTACTGGTATATTATTCAAATCTTGACTGAGTTCATCCATATACACACAAAAAAGATACGGGGACAAAATTCCACCCTGTCGTACACCTTTGGAAACATGAAATCCTTCTGAGGTAACAGTATCCCACCGAACATGCATCATTTGGTGAGCATACCAATATATTAGTATTCTAATTAAAAATAGAGGTACACGTTTATCATACAGCTTTTTGAATAAATGACGATGATTATCTCGGTCAAATACATCCAAAAAACAACACTATACGTTACTGTTCATAATATGTTATTTAAGAACAAGTTCATTAAATGCATATATGCACATGTCCGCGCCATGTTTCGTTTTAAACCCAAACTGGTTAGGGTTTGTGTACATATACCTTTCAAGTCTATTATACAGTACGTATTCTAAAACTTTAGAAACAACAGTAGCAAGAGCGATAGGTCTCACTTTTGTTTTTAACAACAGGTACAAGTATTACAGAGATCAAAGAGTCCGGCAGCACCCCGTGAATTAAGAAGCTTTTAAAACACATAGCTAATTAGCAGTAATATCCTTTTAGTACATCATTTAAGAAGTTCTGCTTGAATGCATCAAATTCACAACTTTTATTGTCGGATAAGCTATATATAACATCAGGTAATTCTTTTGAATTAATCACCATGTCATCTGAATATGGAACATCATTATATTCTATGTTTGTAGCAGACTATATCTTCAGACAATTAAATAGGTTATTGTAATGTTTTTTCCATATTTGTGTAATCCCCTCATTACCATAAGAATTATCAATCACATTTGGTAGAGTCATATTATGCCTTTTCATACTTTTAATCTCGTTGCAAAAATCCTTGGAATTGAATTATTTTTCAATAATTTCTTTGCAAGAGACTTCTTAAATTACATTCATTCTTCTTAATCAGTCTCATTGCACATTTAAATCTGGCTCTAATGCAATGCTTAAATCCGTCCGTCACATCCAACACGTCCGTCGCATCTGTCATAATACTCGCATGAGTTGTATCAGTGATTGTACCACCAATGCGCAATGTGGCTTCCACACTGATGATACGATCATTGAGCTTTCGTGTAATGTCAAGTTGCGCATTTAGCCCCATCACCAAGACGCTAACCTCATCATTGAGGCTCTCTAATCGTAGGAGGGAGACATCTACATTGTCAAACGATATTGGCGGCAAATTTGACAGATCTTTCGCAACATAGGTACACAGATTCTCGTTGTTATCGTGGAGTTTTTTACGATGTCTTACATGTTTTGTGGTTTTTTTTTGCCCTTTTCTGGTGATGTGTCTGTCACCTCTGTGGCAGGACAAAAGGGACTGACTTTCTTCAACGTCTGTATTTTCATAGAAATTGTCACACAATTAAACAATTGTAACTGTAGGCAGGATGTCTATTTTGTTTGTTATAAAGCACAACAGTTCGTTCACAACGATTTGATCTGACAAATCATCGCACATGGTATTTTCTCTTGTTGTTGTCAATGTTGTCAATGGTATGGTTGGACGATCAATAGCAACAATGTCAAAATGACGTAATGTAATGTCGTTGTCAACCAACCACCCGACATAATACATCACCAGGTAGCTTTCGGTCAAATAAGTCAAAATTCATTAAGCACTTAACTGCTGGTGGTGGTCAACAACTCTTGCATTGGCGATAATGTAATGCAGTTATGATCAATGTAAGGGTTTGAAATGATTTAATCATGATTGTCATCCAACACTCGAAGGTAGGTGTATGAAAAAAATCAGCATGTTAATCCAACGGAATATTTAATCTATGCATGGCATGGCCCATCCTTGTCAGAAATCTGTCAGTTTTTAGACATTTAGAAAGTTGGCCATTACAGATGACAGACAGTTGGTTCGTTTCAGGTATCATCCTTTGTGAGAACGATACAATGATAGAATGCAGCTACAATGTTCTTTTATTAATGCTCTTCATGCCGTCTTGGCTACTGAATTTAAAAAAAAACTGTTTCTATCAATATCTTCATAACTGTTCAATTTTGTAAACAAACTTGATTTGACTCACTTGATCTCCTGATATTTTGCTCTATCAAACCACAAATTGTATACAGTCTGTATGAAGATAATGGTAGACTTCTCGAAGTTTTCAAGCATTTTTTGTGAGACTTCAGCATTAACATTGTGTAATGTTACCAATAGGAAATAACTGGTCGATCTTCAGCACTGTGCCCTGGTCATAATTGCGAGCTAATTTGATCGATTAATGCCGCCAACTCTATCTGCTTCCTGTGACAAGGTCTGAGCAATGATTATTGCCTGAAACCAGCAGTTCAGGGGACATGTTGACAAGGAACGTCACTTTCATGATCCGCTAATCCTGAGCGGCTTTCTAACAGAACACAGGCCATGATGATTTAAGGTTTAATAAGATATCGGTATAGATGTCTAGTTTTGCTGGATATCATCGTCGCTGTATCTGAAACATGGGCTGAACCGGATGTCATAGATGATTTTAATCTGATTGGCTACAGTGCTTATCATGTAACTAGAGAATCCTGCAAGGGCGGTGGTGTAGCATTATATATACGAAATTAATTATTGTGCAGACTACTGAAAGTCAAACGTACTTTTGAACGTGTTACAGTACAATTTGCCATAAAGAATCATGCTAATGTTATTATCAATTGTATATACAGAACACCAGGTTCAAATTTAGATATATTTTGTGACAAAATAGAACACATATTAAGTGATGTAAATTCACACAAAACGATATTTCTGTGTGGTGACCTAAATATTGATTTGTTAAAACATGTTGTACTAAACACTTTCTTGATTTGATGTATGATATAGGTCTCTACCCTCTCATTGATAGGCCAACCAGAGTCACTGACATTTCAGCCACTCTGATAGACAACATATTCACAAATGAATTGCAACACAATCTCACCTGTGGTATTCTGTAGAATGATGTCGGGAACAATCTGTCAATATTTGCAGTATGTGAGTATCAAATAAATAGAAATGCTAAAATAAATACCCAGTACACTAGAGTAATAAATAAAGACACCTTAACTTCACTCTCACATGAACTAAGTCTACAATCATGGGATGATATTTTGAACTTACATGATGTAAATCATGCATATGATCTATTTTAAAACAAATTCATACATTTGTTCAGCAAGCATTGCTCTATAAAAAATATTTCAAGAAAACGTGACATTTATAAGAAGTCTTGGTTCACTAAAGGTTTGAAATGTTCTTGTGCCAAAAAGAAGACGCTTTACAAAGCATTTGTTATATCCCGCTCACACAAAGCTGAACAAAAGTATAAACACTATAAAAATAAATTAACATCTATATTAAAGTTCGCTGAAAAAGCATATTACAGTACAATGTTGGAGAAACAAATATACAATGTAAAGGGCGCCTGGAAAATTATAAATAGGGTAATCAACAAACAACTCAGTACTCCAACATATCCTGCCTATTTTATGAAGAATAACAATATACGAAAAGAAGGAAATTGCAAATGGATTTAACAAAAAAAATTACAAATGTTGGACCCAATCTTGCAAAACAAATTAATCTTCCTAAAAATTATGTAGCTATATTTGATTAATTGGGAAAAGAACTTGATAAAAGTATGTTTCTAAGTCCTGTTGATGACCAAGACATAATTAGAACTGTTCAAGATGTTAAGGGTAAAATGTCAACAGATTGTAATGATTTAAACATGAGCACGATTAAGATCATTATTGCTCACATTGTAAAACCGTTGAAGCAGATATACAATGTTTCCTTTATCACTGGAATATTTCCTAATCAAATGAAAACAGCTAAAGTCATTCCAATATTTAAGTCTGGTGATAAGGGTGTATTTACAAATTGCAGACCTATTTCTTTGTTGCCCCAGTTCTCAAAAATACTGGAGAAATTATACAGTGACAAGTTAGAGAGTTTTCTAAATAAGTATAATATACTCAGTCCTAGTCAATGTGAATTTAGATCAAGCATGTCAACATCACATGCCATAATAGAATTGGTTGAAGAAATTACTAATTCTCTTGATAATAATAAATATGCCATTGGCATATTTGTTGTTATAAATTATTCAACGATCCCGGCATCATTAAACTGGAACATGATTTTAAAGCAATGTTTTCTGTTCC
Source organism: Paraescarpia echinospica (assembly GCA_020002185.1). Classification (NCBI taxonomy): domain Eukaryota; kingdom Metazoa; phylum Annelida; class Polychaeta; order Sabellida; family Siboglinidae; genus Paraescarpia; species Paraescarpia echinospica. The sequence goes on from CM034531.1 coordinate 58,278,530, forward strand.
ATTACCTGGAGTCTTTGCTCAAGCCAGGGTTGGTAACATTATTAGCAATGTTGCTGAATCAATTGCACTGTCTTATTAGAACTGCAGTCTTATTAGGTCTCGATATGGTATCAAAGCACGCTTGCCCAACATCATTGAGCAATTCCTAGAACTTGTACTTAGCCCCGCCTGCCTCTGCAATGGCTGGTGTTTGCTACATGAATGTTGTTTTTACAATTTGGGCGAAACATTCCAATTGTAAAAATGCTTCGCGCATATTAAATGTTATTTGGTGCATTAAATACCTTCAACATATTAAATGTTATTTGGTGCATTAAATATCTTCAACATATTAAATGTTATTTGGTGCATTAAATATCTTCAACATATTAAATGTTATTTGGTGCATTAAATATTTTCAACATATTAAATGTTATTTGGTGCATTAAATATTTTCAACATATTAAATTATATTTGGTGCATGGAATACCTTCAACATATTAAATTATATTTGGTGCATGGAATACCTTCAACATATTAAATTATATTTGGTGCATGGAATACCTTCAACATATTAAATTATATTTGGTGCATGGAATACCTTCAACATATTAAATTATATTTGGTGCATGGAATACCTTCAACATATTAAATTATATTTGGTGCATGGAATACCTTCAACATATTAAATTATATTTGGTGCATGGAATACCTTCAACATATTAAATTATATTTGGTGCATGGAATACCTTCAACATATTAAATTATATTTGGTGCATGGAATACCTTCAACATATTAAATTATATTTGGTGCATGGAATACCTTCAACATATTAAATTATATTTGGTGCATGGAATACCTTCAACATATTAAATGTTATTTGGTGCAAATATCTTCAACATATTAAATTATATTTGGTGCATGGAATACCTTCAACATATTAAATTATATTTGGTGCATGGAATACCTTCAACATATTAAATGTTATTTGGTGCATTATATACCTTCAACATATTAAATGTTATTTGGTGCATTATATACCCTCAACAGATTTATCCTTGTATTAGGAACATGATATTAATAAATATTAATAAATAATAAACAGACAAGGTATTTTCAATGCGTGTTTGTTACAGCATTGTGTTGTAAATTGTAGAGTTTGAGAGGAAAACAAATCCTCTGCAGGCAGTTGTCTCTACAAAAGGCAGTCATTAACATAAGAATAAGCCAGTGGTCAGAGTGGATTGCCCACTCCAGAAGTAGGAGTGTGGTCAATATAACTGGACCCATGGTGTGGCATTCAAATCACTATATTCAATTAAGCAAGACCTTTGATGTGGGCATTACACAGTTGGTTAGCTCAATTAGCCTCCCTCCTGACCCCACTGGGCAATTCAACTATCTGGACAACACAGTTGGGCCACTCTTCTGGTGGTCAGTGACCTAATCATTGCATTAGCTGCAAATGGACAATGCATGTAGGAAATGGTCTCAAGTCACATGACATTGTTCCCAAGGCTGTGCGCCCGGATCTTGACTAGTTCTCCTTGTCGCAAATGGCACTACAAACACAGTTGACGGTTTCCCAAAGAACTCGTAGCTGATGTCTCCTATGACATAAATTTGAGGAGTTTTTCGCAATGCAACTTACATAAAATGTTCCCAACGGTAAACAGTTTACATAGTTCAGAACAAATGCAGATAACACCCATATCATTGTGAACAAACAATCAAAATTATGGTAGGGCTGTGATGTTGTTGAGTGGATTCTCACAAGAGGGCAGCACTGATTAATTCACTGATGGTCCTGGTTGTTATTAATTGAATTCTTTGAGTAAATATTGTGTTCAAAAAGGGTCTGGGGATTTGACTTATATTTGCACAAGATCTTACGATCGAGAAATCATTAAATAGAGCAAATCCCCTAAAAATAAGTCGGCCATTTAAATATTAAAATGCTGTAGACACCGGTACAACAACATCAATCTAACTTCCAGTATGTACCCTAAAACCAGGAAAAGCCCTTAATCAATAGGAATTTTGACAAAATAAGAGTGTTAGTTATCTTCAGAGGGGCTATTAATCTGTGATAGTTTGGTGCCTGGGGTACAAGTCACCTAGAAAGAAAATGCAATCCTTGTAGCTCTGTGCTTTACACCAGACAAACCTAGAACTTTGGTAATTTGTTCTGGTGGATTTGGCCTAAAGACCGTCAATGACAGACCACAATTAATCTCTAAGCAAGACTATCTGGAGCTCCTAAATTGTCCTCCTAATGCTGTTTCACGCAGTCTTATTCTTTCACCATGATTCAGTTTGGGAAAAGATAGTTCTACCTGTATCTCGTATAACGATCGTAAGATCTTGTGGGAAATGTAAATGCCTCCACACAGGTCATGGGAATGAAGAGGTAAAATATAAAATGGGGAGTACTGTTCTAAGTACTACTGTAAAAGAAAAGGACTTGGGGTTAACCATTAGTGCTGATATGAAGGTTTCAGAGCAGTGCGGAATTGCAGCGTCAAAGGGAAATCAAATCCTTGGATTAATTAGGCGAAATATAGCGTATAAGAAAAAAGAATTAATAGTACCGCTGTACAAAACAATAGTGAGGCCTCATTTAGAATATTGTATACAAGCATGGAGGCCATATCGCAAGAAGGACATAGATATGCTAGAAAGAGTACAGAGGAGAGCGACTAAAATGATACCAAATCTGAGGGATCTTAGTTACGAAATACGCCTAAAAGAATGTGGTTTAACAACATTAGAGACCAGGAGATTGAGAGGAGATCACATAGAAGTGTTTAAAATATTGAATGGTTATGAAAATATTGATAGAAACATTTTTTTCTCAGTTAAGAAAAATAGAAGGACCAGAGGACATGAAGCTACATTAGTAAAGGAGCAGTGTAGATTAGATATAAGAAAGTTCTCATTCTCACAAAGGACTGTAAATGAATGGAACAGATTATCTCCTGATTGTGTTGGTGCTAGTAGCGTGAATATGTTTAAAAATAAAATCGACACACACCTTAAAAAGGCGGGATACATGTAGATAAAAAGTATTGGACTCTCGATAAGCCAAAAGGCTTCCTTGTCCACCTGCCATCCAGAGTAATTTTCTGGATGGCAATCTTGTTAAATCTTGTTAAAACTATTCAATATTACCAATGCCTCAATAGATCCGGCTGTAGTCGCACCGATCAAATGATGTGCTAAAATGACTCGTGTGTAGATGGCAACATTGCAGAATCCATCTGGGGACATTTTGGGCTTACATTTGAATATCATTGCAGTGTCATAAATATTCTGTGTTTGTTTTTTATGAAGTGTATAATTATGATTCAGTTGGTGGCTTTTATTATCATGTGACAAGCTTTTATTGTCATGTGACAAGCTTGTTCTGACATTATGGCATCATTGTGTACCATTAAAGGTCAATCGGATGTTTTGTGTCCTGAATGTTGCTGCTACAGCAATATCAGCATACCCACTCCGTCATTGACATTGTTATGGTAAATTCACACTACTTAACCCAGATGGAAGGAAATGTAAAAAAGTAAGCAATGCATCTGTCACATTCAAGTATCAACACAGATGAAATGTCGCGCGAATTTTATTTGTAAAATGTCAGGCAAATTCTATTAGTATTTGTGGTCTCTCCGTGCAACGGGTTTTGCTATTCCATTTGTTATGGGGTGGGCATGTGATTTCTCCACTATAAATAGAAGAGGCCAAGTTTCCGTCACTTGACAACAAACGCTGGAAAGTCTCCACCCAGTCGCTGCATACGCACAGATACCAAAGGCAGTTTCCCGAATCATACATGCTTGATATGTGTTATGATGTTTTTTTACAGTTCGTATTACATAAAATGTTCCCAACTGATTGGCAGACAGTTTACGTGACTCGAAACAATCGCAGAAACCACATGTAACGTTGCGAACAAACAGTTCATGTCTGTCAGACACCTGGTTCCAGTCCTAAAAACAAACAGTTCATGTCTGTCAGACACCTACTTCCAGTCCTAAAAACAAACAGTTCATGTCTGTCAGACACCTGGTTCCAGTCCTAAAAACAAACAGTTAATGTCTGTCAGACACCTTGTTCCAGTCCTAAAAACAAACAGTTAATGTCTGTCAGACACCTGGTTCCAGTCCTAAAAACAAACAGTTAATGTCTGTCAGACACCTGGTTCCAGTCATAAAAACAAACAGTTAATGTCTGTCAGACATCTGGTTCCAGTCCTAAAAACAAACAGTTAATGTCTGTCAGACACCTGGTTCCAGTCCTAAAAACAAACAGTTCATGTCTGTCAGACACCTGGTTCCAGTCCTAAAAACAAACAGTTCATGTCTGTCAGACACCTGGTTCCAGTCCTAAAAACAAACAGTTAATGTCTGTCAGACATCTGGTTCCAGTCCTAAAAACAAACAGTTCATGTCTGTCAGACACCTGGTTCCAGTCCTAAAAACAAACAGTTCATGTCTGTCAGACACCTGGTTCCAGTCCTAAAACAAACAGTTAATGTCTGTCAGACATCTGGTTCCAGTCCTAAAAACAAACAGTTCATGTCTGTCAGACACCTGGTTCCAGTCCTAAAAACAAACAGTTCATGTCTGTCAGACACCTGGTTCCAGTCCTAAAACAAACAGTTAATGTCTGTCAGACATCTGGTTCCAGTCCTAAAAACAAACAGTTCATGTCTGTCAGACACCTGGTTCCAGTCCTAAAAACCTTTATCAATGGTGCATTTCGCAAAAAGTAAGGCAATGTGTTTCTTTCAAAGGGTCATAAATGAACTCCTGTAAGTGTGGCTGGCACCCAATATGCAAATCAAATATACAGCTCCCGTTTCTAGGAGGAAACCACAAACATATCCACATACACACCTATACGCTATCCCTGGTCATAGTTAGATATCAATAACACTACTTATATGCACATCGTGGTTGGGTGATACTTTTCAATAACATAGACTAGGTGTATAAAAATAATGGTGTTTTCAAAAAAGTTGTCTGGCGATATCTCATGTTTGACCAACAATTTTGCTGCTTGACCAACAATTTTGCTGCTTGACCAACAATTTTGCTTTAAAAATAAAATGAATGTGAATATGAAAAAAATGAAATTATTTTCAACACTCAAGTGACGAAATGTTAGTGGTTATTAATGATGGCTGGTGATTGAGAGAACAGGTTTCATATTCCAGTGTTAAAGCTGCTTCTTCAATTGGTATAACCCATCGTGAATCCAGTTCTCTCATGTTCAGATATACATAGTGTGTGACTAACATAATTACTGTCCGCAGATATTTTTTAAAATGGTGCACATTTGTTGGGAAAGTTGAAATAATTTACTTTGTTTGTTACTTCTGATAACTTGCCAAAGCCGATTGCCGGGCCAACATTTAGCCTTCAAACCACTGCATTTGTCAGTCACACGGCTTCCAAGGGAGCAAGGAAACTTAACAGCATCAACACACAAACATGTGCATAATCGTATCTTGCACTCGCATGAAGATTTCAGTTTGGATAATCACTTGAATTGATGTTGGAGCCATCATTATATCATTTAATAATTTGTCCGATGGTTTCTCTAAAACTACACCAAAAAGTTGTAGAAATAAGATACTATGTTGTAGCGGATACTAGGTTTGTTTGCTTTTTTGCAAAATGAATTTGAAATGAGACAAGTAAAAAATCAAATTGAGTAGACGCCTTACCCTTTAAGGCACCTGCAGTGGTAAGTGCACAGACAAGAGAAACGAGATGTGTTCAGTATTCCTTCCACATGTGTAGGATAAGGATTAGAATAAAAGAAGTGAGCGTTTATTCGAAACGGAATTAATAACTTGTTGTCTCGTTCAAAGGGCAAGTGATGAATTAACATCAAGACATCTCTGATGGTTGATTGGCTTAGTTTATACACTGCTAGGCCATGTGTGCCAAAGTGGTCTGCATAGAACAGTGGGTGGAAATACATTTTTGTTGCACTGATTTGAATAGCTATAGTTTTGTACGCCTACAACCCGAGTCAGTGCCAAGCACCTCATCGATCATACGAGCCTCCTGGTGGCTGACCTAGAAACCACACGCGCAAAAATCGACCTCATTTTGTTTGGTTTTTGAGTTATTTTAAAACAGTGGTAACAGCTTGTCTCTTTCATTAGGTAATTTTTAGCAGGAATTTGTTGAATCAGTTGTACTTCGCTCCACTTGTGTTTTGGTATGTGGAAACCAAGAATTTTAAAGGTATTCGCAGGTACATACTCGTGCCTCTTCATGCCAGTTACATGCAACAATGGTTGTTGTATTTGAATGTTGTGTTCACAATTTGAACATTTAGTTGGCACAACTTTCATATTGTCAACTCTGCAGTTTCAGGTGTATTAAACTAAATTTACCGGTATATTTCTAAATGATTACAATTTACTAGTATACCTTCAACATATTTATTCAAGTATTCAGAATCATACGAAAATATTTTTTATAAATAAATAATGGATATCATACCTTTAATGGTGTACTGTTTCGGTCATAAAAATGAAAGGTAACGGGGTTCCTACACTGTGGGTTGTGCAGTAGTGAGTGGTGATATTAGTGAGGTTGTATTGGATGCCACTGAAGGGGGATTAGGAGAGCGAGAGAGAGAGGCAGCAGATGTTTCTGTTGACAGTCAGTGTACACTAGGGCTGTATGATAAGCCACACAGAGCGATGATTCGCCGATGACAGGCTACATTGCCGCCACAACATCCTCTAGCAAGATTGCCATCCTGAGCCCCGTATAGCATGTTGACAAGGAAGCCGTTGGATTATCGAGAATCTAAGTTTTTTGTAACTATATGAAACCCACACGCCCATCTGAGAGATTGTTTTGATTTTGTTTTTAAACATAAATTCATGATGCTAGCATTTAGATAATCAGAAGATCATTTGTACCATTCATTTACAGTCCGTTGTGAGAATGAATACTTTCCGATATCTGATTACACATTCCTTCATTAACATCGCTTCATCTCCTATTTCCTGTAGATTTCTTAAGTGTGAAACACATACTTCAACAATGTTTTCGTAACCATTAAATATACTGAAAACTTATCTTTATTTATTTTTACTATTTTATTACAAACCCAAGTGAAGCGATTGTTCATCCTGTCTCTCCATGTTTTGTAACAGTTGTACAACTAACTACAAGGCATAAAAGGCTGTACTAGCCTGGGGTTAGCATCAAGCTTATTAGGATATCATTATACACTACATTATGAGCATATATACATATTAAATATTAATAAGGATGAAAAGGAAGAGTGGACGCAGTGACGTGACAGTAATACAACGTGGCTAATTACCACAGTTCACAATGACATTTTCACAGGTTACAGTGACATTTCTGCTGGTCGTGGTGACATCTAGTGGTGCTTTAATGTGGATTTTATTTGATATCTTGTTCATAATTATATTGTTTATAGCAAGTATGTTCAGCTTCTATGTAAAGTTTCACTGAGAGTTTAAATGCAACACTGAATAGCAAGCCAGTGTTTCATATTTCAATCCACTGCTTCCTTATTCCTCTTTGCTCAAAGTGTAACATAGGGCCAACACGTTTAAAAATTAACCCCCAACATATTTTCTTATCAGTCTATAAATGTCATATTTTCTGCTAAAGATTATTTTGATGGCGAGGGAGTGTATTATTTGGATTTCCTATCATTAGGCAAAGATCTATCATTTGTAAATATGGCAATTTGAAAACGGCAGCTTTTGTTTCATAACGAAGACACAGCCTGTCCATTTTCATAAGTGGGATATAAGTTGCATAAGCCAAGAGATCCGCAATACATTATTTAGTATCAAAAATAAGAGTTGCTCCAAGATTTTGAGGTGACCCCTGGTATTACTGGAACCCCACCCCAACCCAACTCCCAGAATGCACTGCCATTCTTTTAACTGTTATATTGTACAGAGAGAATTAAATTTTTGATATAGCTTTCATTTTAATGATAATCTGTCGGGAGTCTTTTTATGGAATGGCATGCCAAGTGATTCTTCACCTATTGGACTAGCCACTACTCACTCACTTTGCACATGCATTGCCATCGCTCGTTAAAGTTTTGCGATGAGCGATGTCTCGCGTTTACCACGTGTGCAGTGATTTCACTAATTGGGTGCACCATCGGTGTTCCGATGACAATTTCTTTTTACGGTGCATTCACATGAACCCGTAAGTGTGCTCGGGTGATTCGCCACGAAATGTATCGCCTGATCCAGCTGGTTGTGCCACGAATACCAATGAAGACTTCCTGCGTTATTTGTTATAGTATTCTCTCTCGTAGCGACTGCAGGAACATATAATCTACACATCGGACATGACCAGCAATCATGTCACTAGTGCGTGCACGCACTGCTGTAAGTAATAGCTGTCGACAGACATATTCCTCATTCATGCTCATTATTACAGGGATCGCGGCCGCTTTCTAGTCCGTTTCATGCACATTCAGGTAGTCTGAATAACATCATGTGCTGAATATGTCAGAATCTTTAACTAGTCAGCTCAGAATTACACACGGAATCTATACTGGGTCTGAGGGTTGTCACGGCCAATGTGCATGTCCTCAGAGGTTCTTTTACATCTCCGACTAAGGAGACGGGGTGATGTCATGCTTAGCAATTCTGGTTTGTTGCGCCTCCTGGCTTGGGTTCCTGAAGATTTATTTGCCACGAAAGTTTTATTATTATTGACATGAACATGCTTTAGACCTTGACCCATCTCCTCTCACATTGCACCACACTTATAGATCCTCTCACTGGGCTGCCTACCTCATAAACCCAGAGGCACGCAGTTCACACCCTGGTACTGCATCCCTTGAAGTGATTTAATAAAAATTGGATTCTACTAAGTCATGGGAAGGGAGTGGGAATAAATCCTCATGTCGTACCCAGGGGTGGTAAATGAATAAGGTGAATGTTTGCGTGAGGTGCCTTTGGTCCACGGTAGTCTTTGTCCGTGCGGGGCATGGTAGCATAGTTATCGGCATTGGACTTACATTCGAGGGAATCCAGATTGAATCCTATTGCTGCAGTTTTGAAAATAATGGCCAATTTTGTACACACCATGTTGTCACAGTTGACTCAGCTGCATATGTGAATACCTAATATAGATAGTGATGGATTATTTTATAATGATGTCAATGAATAGCCGTTGTGCAGTAATTGCAATGCGATGAATGCTTCCCAGAGAAGTTGAGATGGTGTTTGTATGAACAGGTCTGCCAGGGAATAAAGTGTAAAGCTTTGAGCAGTCTTAGTGATGTCGCACTGTATAAGAACTTCCTCTATTTACCCATTAAAAAACAAGCGACAGCCTACTGCGGAGTTGAAACAGTCGTGACTGCCACCTAGAGAGAGCCGGATAGAGTTTCACTTATTAGACGTTCACTTTATATGCAATGCAGTTTTATTAGCAAGCTTGAGTTACTTATTTCCCTACCATAGATCATGTTCATCCCATTGTGGAAATTGTGTTAATACTAATAGAAAATGCAGCATGGCTGTATACTTAGCAGAGAAAGGAACCGTATGTTGAAGCGAGTACCACATATCAACCACCACATTTGTCCATTATCGTAGTACCTTTACAAATGCAGCTTTGTTAAAAACCTAAAGTCTGTTGCATAATTATTTGATTATAAAAGAATATTTGGTGAGTAAAATTTGTGTGGTGAATATTGATGAAACAGACGAGAGGAAATAAATTAAACAGGAATTTTTTTTCAGTATCATTGTGGTGTCCTGATTAAGTTGAAAATCTTGTGCAGTGCACACATACCACCCATGAGCCAGTTCTGCTGTGTTCAGTGTCTGTTACACAGGTTATATTAACAAGTTGATGGCGTGCTGTTTGACCGTTTAATTGACCTCTGTTGGTTCCTGATAATGTTCTGAGTAGTTTCATTGACATTATGGTCCATCTCATTCACAAAAATGCGATGAGTTATCAGTGATTACCCGAGGTTGTCCAGTTCGTAGCCGATCATTTGCGATTCCTGTGGCTACTGCGCCAGGGATTGCAGTGGTAATGTTTGTTTTGAGGTTTTCACTTAATCCAATTGATCGAGTAAACAATTCCCACTCCTCAAGTTTCATCAACACGCACGTTTTGCACTAAGCGAACTGGACTGGTGTGTTACAAGCGCCCACCGGGAGATTTTCGACTTAAACGAGACATCACATGTAGCTGCTTCGTGCTGCGTTGACAAATGTTGGCTAGTTCACTATGTCACAACAAAAAACGTGTCTTAAAAAAATCGCATTTCTTTTGTGAGTCTGTATAGATTGCATGCTGATTATATGTAGATTACATCTCACTTCTGAATGGGTGTAGGTTGATTTATATATTAGCGCTGTTTGACATGGAAGGATGTTTTTCAGACCCTTTCACTGCTGAAGTAATATCTTCCAACACACGCTTCCATGCGGTACTGTTTTACATTTAGTTTACATAATAGAAACGCAATCGTGAAAAAACATTAGAACTCTACTGGCGAATTAATGACTTAATAAAAAGGCCATCCATTTGTGACTGTTAGAAAGAGTACAGCGTCACTAAATCACAAGAAGAATACTACCCACTAACATGATATTCGACCCAGAAGGCATACATGGATTATTGCTTATTTTTAGAACATTTACCGCAGCATCATTCTAGAGAGGATCGCTATATTCACTCTGCAGGACGTGGTTTTGTTGTCCATAAACTAACCCGGCTCGGCGATAAAACTCCTGCCACGAGATCCTTGCACGCCACGGTTGATTCCACTGAATGCCTCGACCTTTAACTTAAATGGGATTTTCAGTGAACAACATCGGCAATGATTGCAAAAACTCTCGCATCTGTCAGTCGCGTAATGGAAGACAGCGACGGTCTTACGAGATGAAATCATGCATTGGCGGAGATATACAAGAGTTATAACTTTTACATCATCGGCGTTCCCATCGTAAAAAGGGGCTCTTCGACGTCACCAGATAATACTTGCTCGTGGCCAGATCTGCTAATGGAATCGGTGTGTAATGGATTTGATATAATTCTCCTCTTCCTTTCTATTACCCACAATGCCGCTGGCACACTTGGAAATGAATGAACCAAATATAGAGAATTCCTGCTCCGTGAAATTTATCGTGTCTACACATGTGACAAAAGCTATTTAGCTGTCTATAGTTATATACGTACATGAAACTATGACGTACGGTACAAAATGGCAGTGGATGCATGAATGAAACGTGCATGGATGATAAAAATTGATATGGATTTATAAGGAATGCCCTGGTTTGTGTCACGTCGAGATAAAGTATATCAGGATGGTTTCATCAGTTTGCAAGGCCTAAAACCCGTGAACCAAAATGACTTCAAAACCCGCAGCCGACTACTACTGAATTCAGCTGACATGACACTGTTGGCAATATGTTATTCACCAGGCTGCCCGGTCCTAATACCCATAAGTAGCACCGATGTGCATTAGTACATGTTTCACTCAATAGGTGGCACCACTGTATTGGTTTATTTTTTCATTGTTAGGAGAACTTGAGATCATCGCTAGTAGTAATGTACAACCAGCCACATTCATCTCACCTTTTAATTTCCTGCAGTGCCATTGATGATAAGTGCTTCGGACATATTCGTGTGACCAATAAGCTGGCATTTAGACAAACGAGCCTGTCACTAATCAAATGTCACACATTTCATCAACCAGGTGTGTTTGATCTACATCTTTGGGATACCTGCCAATTTTGTGTTTAATTAATTACATCAACAGCTCTGGTGCCTACACAGTCGTGACCATGTGGTTTGTTACGATTATGTGTTGCCCTTTCAGAAAACGAGTACTTTCAGATTCTTACTGTTAAATAGCACCCATGTTTAATATTATTTAATCTTACTGTCCAGATGTTGAACTTTCCTTGTGTTCTGGTTTGGCTTTCTACACTAGATTATGATGAAAGTATTGCTAACAACAAAGATGCCAATGTTCAAAGACATTGAGCATTGGCAAGTAAGTAATTTAAAAGCTACTTCAGTTTGACTCCATCTGTATGCTCGGAACTCATTTATTTAAAGCAAATTAATGGTATGCATACCAGATTCCAAGTAGCAAAATGAAGTGGTCATATACGCCCAATAAGACATGCGTTTATGATGCGAGGATTGTATAAAGAGAGGTTTTTATGGGATTGGGGGAATGGCAAATGAGAGCAAGAGATAGAGGTGAGTACAGACGGATGGTGGAGACGGTAGTGCAGGAACAATGGCAGGAAATTAAAGAAAACAAATAATCGATGACGAGTATCGAGGCTGGCCTCTCCCTGGGCTAGAGGCAGAGAGAAGAGAGCAACAGAGATGCCTCTAGGATAGGTCAGCCGCCATGTCTGTCACTTTTAATCTGATGCAACTTCCACCATATACCTGGTTTATAAATAATCTTACAGAACCAGTATCCTTGTAGTAATCTCGCTCGGACGTCTCGTATAGTGCGTCCGTCTCGTCCGTTGGTGGCACGCGTCGTCGTTAACCGCACCGCTGCCACATCGCTCTTAACTTAATAACCGATGTCATGTATTGATTAGGCATCTTTGTGTAGGTGTTCAACCGCCAACATTTGGCATTTGCTGCCACCTTGATCTCCGCATCCTGTCATAATAGTTTCCAGTTCGCTACCTCCCGGCCGTACGCGATTGTGTCGCATTTCATAATGATGGTTTTAGTTCGAGTCCACTGTTCCCGAAGACATCACACCAGCGAGTTATGGCATATTAAGGTTTATTTATGGACGCTGCGTCTTACTTTTAATAGGTGTTGCAAAGTTTTAATGTGAATGATCTCGAGCGGCGTAAATAAATTAAATATTTGTGTAATTGAGAACGGTGTAGATATGTTATTATGGAAGTGAGACAGGATAGCAGTATACAGTTGTATGACGTGTGTAATTATGTTAATGACAACGTGTAAAATAATGACGTAGATAAATAACATGTTACTAGGGAGGTAAATTATAATTAAAAGCAATAAGGTAGGTAGACGTTGTATTGGCTTGACACTTGTGGAGACACAGATATTTCTGTTTCGTCTTTAATATCAGGTGATAGAAACATTATTTATGATAGCATACCTGGCTAATACCCTTTTTCTACCCCACACGTGGATTAACAATGAAAACTGCATGTGAATAGATTTGCCTGGAGTGCTATATTTATATCTCGAAACTATTAAATAAATAAGTGTATCACTGTCAGGGGGATGCTTTTTAGGAAAACTGCCAAAGCATAACCTTGTATGAAATGTGGTATTTTGTCAAATGTCTGTATCATTGCCATTTTAAGTCAAACTATTCTACAATTGTTCGGAATTTATAATATGTCATTATTGCGATGTCAGACCGAATTTTATCGCACTGCTCCTGCTAATACCTTTCAAATCTTGTGGCTATAAATATACAGTGTCGTAACGGACATGCTGTTGCATACCATACTGTGTCATGTGACCAGTCATGTGCTTCGAGCCGTCCATAAACGATCGCCGACGGGATGTCTGCTTATATCTGTGGCTGTTTCTGGCATTATTATGTGGTACTAAATCTACACATCATGCAACAAACATATTCAGAATATTGCTTGGCGGCTTGGCGGCGCTGCCTGTGAATAAATAGACACAAAGATTGCTGACATGCCCCTGAAGTTATCTCATCCTAAATTTGAGATGACTTCTGCTTTCGAATGTTTGAATGTGGCTTTTATAATTACATACACTTGTTTTGATTTAAAAATTGAAAGGATCATTACAAAACTGCTTTTTGGTTGTGCATTAAAGGAGCAAAGTGTGATAATTGTTTCATTGTAAAATAATTTTATATAGTATAAACTTTAACATATTATATGCAGTAGAACCTTGCTTGACGGTCACCTCGCTAATACAGCCACCTTGCAATAAAAGTCCCAAATTATTTTTGTAACAGTAAAGTATAGGAACTGAGTCTTGCTAATGTGATCACCTCATTAAGGTCACTTTTGCTCAGTCCAGAGGGTGGCCTTAATAGAGAGGTTCTATTGTATATGACCTTAATAGAGAGGTTCCATTGTATATGACCTTAACAGAGAGGTTCTGCTGTATATGACCTTAATAGAGAGGTTCCACTGTGTATGACCTTAGTAGAGAGGTTCCACTGTGTATGACCATAATAGAGAGGTTCCACTGTGTATGACCTTAATAGAGAGGTTCCACTGTGTATGACCTTAATAGAGAGGTTCCACTGTGTATGACCTTAATAGAGAGGTTCCACTGTGTATATGACCTTAATAGAGAGGTTCCACTGTGTATGACATTAATAAAGAGGTTCCTCTGTGTATGACCTTAATAGAGAGGTTCCTCTGTGTATGACCTTAATAGAGAGGTTCCACTGTGTATGAACATAATAGAGAGGTTCCACTGTATATGACCTTAATAGAGAGGTTCCACTGTATATGACCTTAATAGAGAGGTTCCACTGTATATGACCTTAATAGAGAGGTTCCACTGTATATGACATTAATAGAGAGGTTCCACTGTGTATGACCTTAATAAAGAGGTCCCACTGTATATGACCTTAATAGAGAGGTTCCACTGTGTATTTATCCATCGGAAGAGATGGTAAATGCTGTTGGACCCTTCTACCTGGTGTCTGCCGTGGGATGTTAAAATCTCACACAAGGAAATGGAAAACCTGTCATGCGCTAACAGAACTAGTGAACTCTCTCTATAAAACTCTTTAAATGTGGGTGTATATCTGAAAATAAGTTCTTCCACACAATACACCTGAAATATGAATGATAGAATATATATATATGTTTTAATATCTTGATCGCATCAATTTATTTAATAAACCACATTTAAAACTATAATTTCATTAATATCCACCTTGCCAAGCAGTATGCAGTGTAAACATGATATTTCATGTGAAGCATTATGTGTGTTACTATCACAAATGACATAATACACTTTCCAGAAAGATGCTCTTGAACCGGATACCCCCAATTTCAGCCCCCCTTCCCAACAGTGATTGATTTTTACATGTTGATGCATTCGGCATAATACCCACAGTTGAGACACAAATGTGACACTTCCCAGAAAGATCCGTCTGAACCTGATGCCCCACAATTTTAGCCCCCCCAGTGGTTGATTTGTTGTTGGTGCATTTGGCATAATACCCACTGCTGAGATGCAAGTGGTCAGTGATTGTCCACCAACATCACTGGACGATTTTAGTGCCCTGGAGAATCATCTACTCTGATTACTAGTGATTATCTAATCAATACAGAAGCACTTAAAAAATCACATAACAGACATCTGCGTCTTGACTAGTGACTCTACGAGTGAAACGACCAATGAATCACTTATGTGCTCCGTCCTGAAGCATTGACTATGCCTGCAGACCTTGTATCTGAACTGGATACTTGTACAGAATCACTACGCAGGTAAAGTCGTAGGACGACATAGCATCACGAGGAATACCTGAGAGAGAGATAGAGAGAGAGACAGAGAGAGAGACAGAGAGAGAGAAACATAGAGAGAGACAGAGAGAGAGAGAGACATAGAGAGAGACAGAGAGAGAGAGAGAGAGACAGAGAGAGAGAGACATAGAGAGAGAGACATAGAGAGAGAGAGACATAGAGAGAGACAGAGAGAGAGACACAGAGAGAGACACAGAGAGAGACACAGAGAGAGACATAGAGAGAGAGACATAGAGAGAGACTGAGAGAGAGACTGAGAGAGAGACAGAGAGAGACACAGAGAGAGAGATAGAGAGAGAGACACAGAGAGAGACACAGAGAGAGACACAGAGAGAGAGACAGAGAGAGAGACGGAGAGAGACGGAGAGAGAGTGACAGACAGAGAGAGAGAGAGAAAGAGAGCGAGGGAGAGAGAGAGAGAGACAGACAGAGAGACAGACAGAGAGAGAGAGAGAGACATAGAGAGACAGAGAGAGAGACATACCTGCAGCCCTGTGTATTTGTGTCTACCACTCCAGCGTGCTACAAACCTACACCTCAACCAGCTTTCTGTGAGTGTGACAGACCCAACCAACAATGGGATAAAGCCTGAAGTAGGGAGACACAGTCTTCAATAGTCATTCAACCTGTGAGCATGCTATTAATTATGCAATCTTAACGTGGTCACGTCAGTGAACATCCATCGTGGCTGCTCATTGGTCACTCGCAGCTAACCCATCTGATTGGTCTACTGAACTTTATTACTGTGCTCTGATTGTCAACGTTTATAGTCGGCGTAGCAACATGCCCAGGCTTGGTATCGTTAAGTGTAATCAATTAAACAACAGAAGCACGGGTGGCATCTCCCACGAAGGATCAAATTAACAGTAGATTTATTGTGTCGAAATTTAATATTACTTTATTTATTTATTACAAAATTACACACTGGGTTTCTTTGAAACGTGGGCGGACGAGAATGCTGCTAAATCTGACTATCCCACCAGGTGGTGCTGTGATCTTACCCAGAGGTTATTTGATACTGTTTCGCACTTTCATGCACAGCTGTAAGAAATACTTAGTTTCTCTTTGAAATGTTACACTTGACTTTAAATCGTGAGGGAAGGCAGTAGCAACTCTTCTCGGAAACTTCCTGGATGTGTTGCGATCCTAGAAGTTCCTAGAAATCTGTTTCTTAATATGCTAATTACTGCATTGTGGACTGGCTGCTCAGAAACAGTTGGATGCTGATAAAAACCAAAGAATGTGTATTGAATGGGTTATTAATAAAAAGAAATGTCTGACGTTTTTCCAACATCTTTCGAGGAGATGTGGCTTGAAGAAGGATTTACTGATCGGGAAGTTAATGGAAGAAACGCCCAGGGCTGACTGAAATAAGAGATACTGACTTAGTAACAACTAAATTGGAACTTGCGATAGAAGAGACAGTTTAAAAGGCTCAATATCAAACTACGTGTGAAGGACACAGGAACTTGGATTAAAAATGCATGCAAAATGGGAGGTACTGTGCTAAGTAGTTCATAGAAGAAAATGCTTAGGAGAAACAATTACCATATTAGTGTTGACATGAAAGTTCCAGAGTGATGCAGGACAGCAGCTTTGAATGGTGATCAGATTGTGGGGTAATTAGGAGAAACACAACTTATAAGGAAAAAGAAGTGTCAAAATGTGGAGACCATATTTTAAGTAACGGCAGTAGATAGACTACAGTTGAGAGTAATTGAAATTATTCCAGAACCGAGAGACCTTAGTTATAAAAAATGCCTAAAAGCATGTGATCTGACAATACTAGCAACAAGATTTAACAAGGTGATTGCCACCAAAGAATTAACTCCAGATGGAAAGAGTACAAAGACACCCAATTAATTAATGTTTTACTTATTTCACAGTCAGTTTACCTTTTTTCCAGGATGCTTCAGCTGCTTTCAGCAGTCTTCCTCAGACACATTATCGCTAATTTCAACGATCCAGTCTGACGAACCTCTTCACTCATGGACAATGATGCCTTTGGCTTATCAAGAGTCCAGCATGACTATATATATATATATATGTGTAACCTGTCCTTGTGAGATATTTATATTTGTTAAACATTATTACCACTGCCAGCATTTACACAATCAGTAGATGGTCTGTTCCATTCATATATAATCCTCTCAAAGAATGAGATCCTTTGTGTGTGTGTGTGTGTGTGTGTGTGTGTGTGTGTGTGTGTGTGTGTGTGTGTGTGTGTGTTGTGTGTGTGTGTGTGTATATATATTATATTCTCCTAACAGCAGCATACGTCGACCAAATATACATAAGGGACCGCTTTAGGCAGACCGCCATTTTTAAGCAGACCAGGGCTGGTCTACATAAAGTTTTGACCCCTGGTTGCATATACAATATCTTTTATTTTAAAATTTGAACTGTTAGTATACACAGTATACCCAGACATATAATGATATCAATAATTATTTGCACCCAAAAAAATATTTGTGGTGATTTTGAGAGACGTTTTCTCGGAGGTTGTATATCCTATCTCTCATGACGGAGCAGTCGACCTATGCTGCCGTTAGGCTTATATATATAAATATATATATATGCATTACATAGCTACTGAATAGGTTCTCCATTTGCATATTTCATAAGGTTAAGTTAACAAGACGGCAATCCTGAAAATTAACTCCAGGTGGCAAGTGGATAAAGACGTCTTTGGCTTATCGAGAGTCCAATCTTTTAAATATCTGTTTGTATTCTGCCCTTCTGCAGTATATGTTGATTTTGTTTTTAAACATTCACATTGCTAGTACCCACACAATCTGCAGATAATCTGTTGCATTTAATTATAATCCTCTGTGGATGTGAATATTTTCTGATATCTAATCTACATTGTAGCTTCATGCATGTTCCTCCAAGTTCTCTTGCCCATATATGCATTAATGCATGTACGCATGCATGCATGCATGCATGCATAAACATGTGCCACATGATACGTGCACCTGTATACATGGACATTCTCTCATGCCCTGGCCAGTAGTGCCTTCGCTGGAAGCACTGAGTGTGTTTTATGGGAAACATGTCTATAGGCTATAAGTTGTGATACACGTGTTTCCAATAGTTTGATATGAAAAAGTGACAATAAAAGTTTATGTTTCGAGCTGCGCCTGGATGCATCCCTGCCTGGAGGAAGTGCCAATGAAAATTGATCTCGCACGTTACTCACTTGTGATGGTAATAAAACATTGCTCACACAAACCTTATAAATTATACATTTTATCTCCCTAGTAATAGTCATGATTTTAAAAGAAGTAAATGTAACACCACTTCAATAGAATTAGCTCTTAACCTGCGAACCAGGGCATGTTAGAGTGCAGTTTAGATAGTAAGCTATTGTTCACAATCATAATGTTTGATTGCAAACAGTGGATGCTACTGTAATGAACAGGTTGAGACTTGGTCACTCTCTTCCCTATATTCAGTGTTCTGTACCTTACAATCCTTGGGCACATAAAACATTGCAGGTGAGAATGAGGATTTCATAGTTGCTCTTTTTAAAGAGTTGTTCTTTACATTAGAAAGAACTTTCCCTCCCTCCCTCCCTCCCTCCCTCCCTCCCTCCCTCCTCCTCACTCCCTCCCTCCTCCTCCCTCCTCCCTCCCTCCCTCCCTCCCTCCCTCCCTCCCTCCCTCCTCCTCCCTCCCTCCCTCCTCCCTCCTCCTCCTCCCTCCTCCCTCCCTCCTCCTCCTCCTCCTCCTCCCTCCTCCTCCTCCCTCCCCTCCTCCTCCTCCCTCCTCCCTCCCTCCCTCCCTCCCCCTCCCTCCTCCTCCCTCCCCTCCCTCCTCCTCCCCTCCCTCCTCCTCCCTCCCCCTCCCTCCCCTCCCTCCCTCCCTCCTCCCTCCCTCCTCCTCCCTCCCTCCCTCCCTCCCCTCCCTCCTCCTCCTCCCTCCCTCCTCCCTCCCTCCTCCCTCCTCCCCTCCTCCTCCTCCCTCCCTCCTCCTCCCTCCCTCCCTCCCTCCCTCCCTCCCTCCCTCCCCCCTCCCTCCTCCCTCCCTCCCTCCCTCCCTCCCTCCTCCTCCACTCCTCCTCCCTCCTCACCTCCCTCCCTCCTAATGCGGCGTTCTTGATCCATGTTTAATGTTGAATTGCTATAACATAAGGGCATTGTCTCATGCGACAGTTGTGTGGCTTGCCTCATGTTTGTGAACGTAGATATGAGAGATTTGTGATGATGAATGTTGACGCCAAGTGAATTGACAATGGATTGCTATGCGATCACGTAACAGTCGCCATTAGCTCATCTCTGTCTGTGCGATAAGCCCGCCATTGATCATACTTTACTAGTGCTGTTTTTGTTACGAGTGCTTGCCCCCTCAGTTTGTTGTAGCCTTTGGCCAGTGGGCGGGTTTGTTTCAACTGTAAGACAATAAAAAAATTTAGAACAATATGATATTTAAACGTTTAATTATTATTATTAATTTAAATTATTTTTGTGTTCAACATTCAATTATACAGAGGTTATTTGTAAAGCATGATACGTGTAATAAGCGCAACACACAAAATAAGTTTTCCCGAACGTGTGCATCAACTAGTAGATTGGCTACGTCATTAGTTGTCTATGGAACAGAATTGGGGAATTAATTTAATGCAGTTAAACCAATATTTATTAATTCGTTGCATTGTTTTATAGAACATCAAAACAAACAGTTGTTGGAAAGAAATATTGAGCAGGTGTTATAATGTGAATGAACTGTCTTAGCGCAGGCAGTAATTGCAGAGAGGATGAATGCTTCTCAGAGAAGACATGATGGTGTTCAAATGGACGGTTCTGCCAGGGGTAAACCGTATCGCACTGTTTCGTTTATCTGATGTTCCTTATGTCCTCAAAAACAGGGCTGGCCAGGACGGAGATTTCAGAGTTGTTTCAATGTTTCTTATGTCATTACAGCAAGCTTCTAGCGTATGAAACATTACAATAGCAATGGCATAAACCAGACCTCTCTGATCAAGACATCCACAATTTTGAACTTAACTGTCCATTTACATCCATTATAGTTCATTTTCCTAGTGATTCTTTTCACTTTGATTCATTATTAACCATGCGAACCTTCATAGCTTGATTTGCAGAATTAATTGTGAAGTTGTTTACCAAAAGAAGCGTTTATGTGTCGATACTCTATGGTAACGATTTTCTATAAGCAACCATCCCAGTCACTTCTGCATGTGGTTGCAACCAATATTGTCTTGTACATCAATCTCCTGTCCAACTGAACTCGAGTGCAAGCAGATCATTTAGTTTTTACTCTCCTTTTTATTCACTTTATGAGGTTAATCGTGATCATTAGTCTCTCGCGTGTATGTCCATGTACTTTATTTGGTCGAAATCTCGGCGGACCAGCGGAATCGCCTGAGTGGGATATGGGTATTTTACAGTGGTGTGTTTAATGTTGATCGTTTGCATGTTGCAATGCTACATGTAGTGATGTCAAAGGGTTGCAAGCTGCCACTTGGGGACTGGTCATTATTCCATTTTCATTAGGCAACCATTGATGTTTTCTGGTACTTGACATATTTTATAAGGGTGTATTAAAAATAATCAACGGTTTGGGGTCTCAAAGATATTCAAAAACAGTATGATATATATATTAGAGTAAATTTTTAGCTTTTTTAAATAATATGCCATTTAAACAAAAACATGAACAAAGTCTCTTGTAAGGTATATCTATATGTTAACTCTCTAATACGTACACCATCAAATGTGTGCAAACAAACTGTTAGAAAAGGTATTTATTTTCAGTTACATAGCTGTTTACGAATATAGAACGCTGGAAACCCAAGTCACAAAAAGACGCCATTGCCTGAAATCATGGTACGTCTCTCAGCCATGTAAATTGCTCTGTGATTGTTATGTGGCCAGTACAGGGTGCACGATGGCTTTAGCTGACAGGCAGTCCGTCAGACTGGCTGACTCAGAAACAACTAGTCCTGATATTGTTTTACTAGTCCTTAAAAATGAGTGTGCCAGGTACCACCATGCTGTTGTATCATATATAACTGACAGTTATGGTAACACTAAAAGTGGCTTCATTTCATAAAGAAAACAAGCAGTTTCTCATTGTAATGAAAGGAAATATCTTTAGTTTAAGGGACAGCAAACGGCAATGGTGAACAAGGTGATGCCAGCAGAACTTGAAGCCTGACCATGGCTGATGACGACGAAGGGCCGACATTGTCGGACTAAGTTGCATCATTTGGCCTATACTTTTCATTAGTATTTCCTTTCCCGACGCTGATGACTGAACAATCGGTAGCATTGCTGGCATTTGGTAACTTGCTAAAATAATCACCCGATGCAGGAATAACGCAACTATGATGGGATAGCACGTAACGATGTCTGTAACCCGCGCATGTAAGTTTGTCCATGTCGCTCATCACGCATGGTCACTAGGCGGCACTGCCTATCCTAACCAGATGTAAACAGCCGCCATTTACATTCTCCGCGTTCAGCAAGTTTCCCATTCAACGGTCGTATGGAATATTTAGCTGCATGTGATAAAATGCTGCCTTAGCCTTATTTTGTTTTATTCCATCACAACACCCAACTAGCATGTACACAGCGTAAATTAATTCACATAATCACAGCTAGTCTGATGGGACTGCTCCTCTAAATGTGGAGTAGTCCAGTCAATGAAACTACCTGTCCGGGACGATCGGACCGGCCTTATTTCGCAGCCTGCAGTGTATGTGGCCAGTGTATGTGGCCAGTATGTGTCAGATGACCGGATCAAGATCAAACAGTGTATTACATAGCCTAAATGCATCTCTAGATTTCAGTGACACGAATTGAGTGATGACACAGATTTACCAGTCATGACTATAATGATGACAAACAACACACAAGGCATCAACACAGAGGTCAAAGTTCATGGACAGAGACTTGAAACAGTAACAAGCTTCAAGTATTTGGGATCAATCATCACAGACGAGGGCTCCAAACCTGAGATACTTGCCAGGATTGCACAGACAACAGCAGCACTTACAAGGTTGAAACCAATATGGAACAACAGTAACATCAGTGCCAGTTCAAAAATAAGGCTGATGCGCTCCCTTGTCATGTCCATCTTTCTATACGCTTGTGAAACATAGACCCTCTCAGCAGATCTACAGAAGAGGATACAAGCCATGGAAATGAGGTGGTTTCGGAAGATCTTGCGCATATCATACAAAACCATGTTACTAACGAAGACATTCGCAATAAGATCAAACAAGCCATCGGACCATACAAAAACCTCCTACGAAGCGCAAACTGAAGTGGTACGGCCACGTCTCACGATCATCTGGCCTTGCAAAGACCATCTTGCAAGGTACCGTGAGAGGGGGGGAAAAGAAGAGGTAGACAGAAAAAGAGGCGGGAAGACAACATCTAAGAGTGGACAGGACTGGCGTTCGACGACTCCAGAGGGCTGTGGAGAACAGGGAAACATGGAGAGAGCTGGTTAAAAAGTCCTCAGTACCTGTAGTGCCCCAACGATCCTTGCGGGTTATGGGAAAGTGAAATGAAGAAGTTAAGTGAAGTGACTATACTTGATGGAAGTCACATCTGAGCTCGTTTAGTATAATCTAAACGTATGCAGTGACACAGTGTACCTTGGACACACCACTGAGATGGTCAGGGTTGGAATTGTTTTGATGTCATTTGAAACGTAAACAACGTTGTTTAGTCTGGGTCACTTTTCTTGTGAGGCAGTCTCAATGAAATAGGCCACACTGTGTAAATCCTCCTCCTGTTGTTTTTGATACATGGGCTATTTTGTTTACTCAACATTGCCTTAGTTCACTCACTCATGTGAATACCCATCAGTGGTTGATGTATGTGAAAGACTAGTTTTATGTACTAATTGTGGCATGGCTGAATGCTTCCCAGAGAAGTGGAACTGGTGTAGGAATGAACAGGTGAACAGTTGTAAAGCATTGAGTGGTCCCACATGCCAGATACACTGAAATATTACGTACCGTTTTATCTCTGTTCACTTGGATGAGTACATAAATCTTGCATTAGATGTGACACAATTGTACAGTCATTTGCAAAAGTTTAAGACCAGGCACGATTTTTTGAAGAAATTTGACAAAAGTATGATTTTTTGGCCTTCACATAACATTATATCAGTTTATTTCGCCAAATAAACCTAGTACAACATAATATGAAACTTGATGTCGTCCAAAAGTGTCAGTGTCTCTACTTTTCAGTATTTAGTGTGGCCTCCTTTGCTGTCAATGACCGCCTGGATGCGATATGGCATGCTAGAAACCAGAGATTCGCAGTACTCCTGTGTGATTTCGGTGACCAAAACGTCCTTGATAGCTTGTTTCAAGGTTTGAACGCTTGATGGTTGTTTGTCTGCCACCTTATCCTTCGTTACAGTCCACAGGTTCTCAATGGGATTTAGATCTGGGCTGTTCCCAGGCCATTCCAGCACAGAGATTTTGTTCTTCTTGAGGAAATCAGTGGCTACCTTGGATCGGTGACAAGGAGCGCCATCTTGCATGGAAATCGTACATTTGTGGATGTCCATATGCAGTTTCAGCTTCTTCTTGCGAGGTATAAACTGTTGCATGGTCGATTCATCTGAGAACAACACTTTCTTCCACTGCGCGAGAGTCCAGTGGCGATGTCGTCTGGCAAAGTCCAGTCTCTTTTTTTCATCACAGGTGTCAGGTGTGGCTTCCGGGCCGGCTTGCGGGACTTGAGCCCAAATTCCTTGCTGAGACATCTCGAAACAGTACTGAGACTTATTTCCGTACCTTTTAAGCGTAAAGCAGCCCGAATTTTCTTGCATGAGCTCATTGGCGAGCACACCACGATGCGTCACATTGCGTGGTCATCCCTGAGGGTAGTTTTCCGTGGACGACCACTCCTTTTTAATGTCACGAAATGTGCCATCAGTATTGAATTTGACGATGGGGTTGTGCACGGCTGTCTTGGAATAACGTAATTTAGCACTAATGTCTCTTTCCGTATATCCTTCTCCATGTAGAGTCACTATTTGTGCCCTTAGAACCTCTGTCAAAGACGATTTTTTGCCCATTTCAGGGATGAAGACAAAACTGAAAAACACCTAATCGATACTGACAGCAGCAAACAAATGACCTGGAAGTACTGACTAGGCGTATTGCTTCAAGGCCCAAATAGGATGTGAAATCCAGACATTATCTGATGCAATCTGATGCCATACCATAAAATGCTTAAAAATCGTGCCTGGTCTTAAACTTTTTGCAAATGACTAGTTATGCCATCTCAGGATTACAAATGTAAATATTGTAATCGTTGTAATAAATCCATGTGATCATTGTCATTAAACCATGTAGATATCATAATTGAAATATGTTTACCGTATGATTAAATATCCATGGTGTAAATATTTTCATGTTGCCCAGTCCCCTAGACTCTAATTATAGCCCGGCAGTCAGGATACAATGCATCAAAAAAACGTGATTTTCCGACCAGCTGCAGAACAGCCACCTGTCATAACTGTATAAACATTCTACACAGTTGTACAATCATAAATCGCAATCAAAACTGGAATCATACTATATATGGATCATACCATAATTAACCTTTCATACAACGATAATAATAAATCGTAATCAAAATGTAATGATACTTTTTATGTACAGTGTCACCATAATTATGTTTTATAGGATCGTCTGATCGCAATCGATGTTTCGCATTTGAGCCGTGCCTTTTTCATGGCATGTTTCTGTGACCTACTCTTGGTTCGTCCTTGTAGGTCAACCGTTGGTTTAGCAGGCAAATTGGATCTCCGTAGGCGAAAAGTTGGATTTTCCAAGAATGTGACGATAATTACTGCGAGGGATAGCAAGAATGCAATGTTGTATGACTAGGGTAAATATGGGGGTCCTTAGTGGCGGGACATGATTTTGTAATTCAATGATGGCGTGTTTTAAGGAGAATGTGAAGGGAGCCGTATTGATGGGACGGCGGAACAGAATATTCTCGATTGTCATGTCTTGATTGCACTGATTAAATAAGTTTCTGGACTTGATATTTATTCGGGAAGTGCACTGTTTCGTCGTGACACCGCCAGGTGTCTCTGATGTCGCTAGTGGGTCACTAGAAGACATTGAAGTACAGAAGACATTGGTAAACTTATTCTTCTTCTTCCATAACAGCTCATGAAGTATACCTCTGTGTTAATCTGTGTAGTGCCTATAGTTCCAATAGATATGCAGTGGTTGAGTGCAAGGACTTCGATGTGTGTCCGTTAATCTCTCGTAAGACGTAATTAGCTTAAGCTGTGAGGGATGGGCGCACGCACAAGTTGCATGCACGTCACGCAACTCTACACCAGGCCACTCGTAGTAAAGACAGATTCAGCACATCTACCAAACCGCCCAGTGCTCGTTTAACGGAAGATGGCATATGACAAGGACGCACGACTTGAGACGAATAACTAGCAGTGGCGGTGCAGTCATTTGCATTTTTGTAAATCCAAACGCATGCCAGCTCAATGATTTCAGCAGTGCGAAAGAGACGATCCTTGCGCTAGTAAAGGATGTCATTCGACATTGCAGGATGTCGTCTGTCTGTGTTGAATCCGTGCTGATAATTCAACCCTCTTGCTTTTCCAATGCTGCAACAGGGTAATGCCAGCATCAAGCACGGCGAGAAAAGTAGAACGTGACTTGCTTGCCAGCGATATAAACATGCTACCAGGTTACAGCTAAAACTACAACGACGTGTTACCCAGAAAGTGTACACGACGTGGCACTAGCAACGGTTTGACTGTATTTTGCATTTTTAAAGTGAACATTTACTACTGAAAAACCGTTTTGCTTCTATAAAAGGCGGTACATGTGTATTACACAGTGCACCAGTGGTGGGGACTGTACAGGTGTGACAAGAATGTCAAATGGGATGTTTGAGTGGGACCGCCAACTTTACAGAGTTGCCCGCCAACGTTTCAGCTCTGACATAGAATACCGGATCTTTGCCGCTCTGTCCGATTTCTCCCTATTTTGAGAAGCGAAAACCGGCCACATCTGAGGAATCTGACTGCATCAGATGTCAAAGACAGAGATTGTCACATACGGTACCGCAGGATGACGTTGTGTAAAGCGGAATTAAAAGCAACGTCACCGGAGCAAAATTCATCAAAGAACTCCGGTGAATGATTAAAGAGCCGCAGATGGTGGTGTTTGGAGACTGCAAGTCTGGAGGCTCCAGAAGAGCATCTAACAAGTGAGATAAGATGGTTCTACTTTACGCTATCCTATGTGGATGACGTCACGGCAATGGTGACATTGCATGACAAGAGCGTCGGACCAAATATCACGCAGGACAGACACATGCATGTGGGGCAAAGAATTATGACGTTTTGCAGAAATGCGCAACTCGCAGAATGGTAATCAAATAGGGATCGGGTTGCGTTGTCGCAGGTGTTTATATGTGGTTTATGGGAACCATATAAACACTATAATTCCAAGTTTAGTCTGATGAAAGTTACCTAGTTATGACGTTAGTTTTGCATTGCAAAAAAATCATCAGTGTTGCATAAACTGGCCATCTCCGTTCATCATCTGCAGCTTGTTTTGCAGCCTGGCCCCGGCTAAGGTGTAGTCATTTAAATTGGCCCTCCACAGTTTTTCTTCAGGTTTTTTGGCTATCCTCGTTTCTTTTTTCTTCAGGTGTCCATCTATGTACTCTCTTTATTATATCGCCATCCTCCTTTCTCAAGGCAAGTATGTCATGTTGCTTTTTCAGATTATATTTAGCAGTTGTTTCTTTGAGATCTATGGCCAGACTATTCTCATGATATTTCAGAGGAATTTTGTGTGGAATGTAGAAAGGTGACTGAAGTCTAGTTCCATCACATGCCAGCATTCTGAGCCACGGAATAGTGTAGAGACACAATTTTGGGTATTACTCTCGACAAAATGCTACCACATGGTGAGACGCCTGTGGCTTGATCCTCATAGCACAAATTGTCAAGATTCCCGGGGAGCATTACGAATTTACACAAACTGCATGGTATCTGGCACGTAGGCTGAGGATTATCAAATCCAATAGAAATGTCATGATTGAAATAAATGTTGAATGTTAGATTACAAATAAGTGCCAGTTTAAATCAGGCTGGTTCAGTGATATCCCCTTGTGAGGTGAGATAGAGCCGTAATAATCCCACTTTAAATATTCATAGCACACCATGTAGTATAATCTAAATGCTATCATCTGCTGTTATGTGTTGTAGATTGAGTATTTCCACAATTGAAGTAGAAGAGAAGAACTTAATGAATGCAATATATTATGAACATCAGTCATTAATACAATTGCTTTTATTTCTGGTTAAAAACCTATGCATACAAATATGCATTAAAAATACAATCCAAATGTGTATAAGTTAAACAAATAAATTTGTTAACAAATAACTTTAAATAACCACATAAAATAAATACATTAAAAATAAATACAACAAAATTATAATAACCAATTACAGTTGAACCTCGCTTTATGAAACCTTGGTAATACAGCCGCACCAAGGGATAGAGACAACTTATTTTTGTAACATAAAAATATAGGAAATTAGTCCTGTAACTACTGTAAATGTACATTAGTGATATACTAAAGGTATTTCTTTACCTTAGCCGGCTATAGTAAACTACTATACATAGTCACTTAGTGGTTTAGCACATATATTTGGATCGTTGATGTTACACTTTATTGTATCTTTTTATATGAATAAAATGACATTTCTTCTAACATGTTTTACAACTTGATGCTTGCAGTTATGTGTATTGGACGTTTTCAACATACATCGAGTAGACAGCTGCATACCAACAGCTGAGTAACGCGATACAGATGCTGTATTCCTGTCAGGTTTAGATGATTCTGTGGGTGATTTCTATTCATGATGTCGTATGCACCAGGGGCTAGTTCACAAACGCTTACATAACGCTAAGATAATTGTCTTAATAAATATGCAGGTTTTTTAACGCAAACACAAGTTTATGCCAATGCGTAACACTATGTAATTGCGTAACTTTAAGTTGGCATCATGAAAGGACTCTTCATTTAATACTCATATCTCAAAGAATACTTTATTAGTGATAAATAGTTTACAGAAGAACTAAAGTTGATTAACTCTAAATCCATATTCACCTTTTATGTGTATGCAGTAAGCCGAAGTAAACTGAAGCAGGAGCACCTTATGTATAATCAATGCGTGAATGTATATATCTAGCTCTACCCAGAATTTCATTATTAAGATAGCTCCACCAGATATCATGTCAGTTGATTTCTTGATTTTTTTTCTTAGAACATTAGTAGGTGTCAGAAAAACCAAGGCACCATCATCATATGTCACCAGTCCGTCCTTTAAAAACTAGTATTTTTAGTATGTGTATGGAAAGTCCCTTTTCAGATTCTTGGAAACTGACGATGTTTCCATAGTGACGATCAAGTGTGCGTCAGCCCAGTTCAAACATAAATTCGTTCACCATGAATGCAGATCATATAGTCTGGTTATTCTCATGCCACTATGCTGTTGTATTATAATTACCTAAATGCATCACGCTGTCAAATCACCAAATACTGGCGGTAGTTTTGTTTATTCTCCGATAATGCCCGACCTCAGCCGCCAGTTGCAATGACACGTGACTGACCCCAGCAGGTGTCAGTCAATCTTGTCTACCACAACAAGTTCAACACGTGGCCTTTCGTAACACAAAACCTTGGGGGAAATCTCAGTAATAGAAGTGTCTGTCAAATCGTGTTGAAATTAGCCACATGCCAGTAAAAAAGTCACATTTCTAATAAAAAAAAACAAGCATCTGGTGACACTTATATTATCAGTAACAACCAGGAAGTATTACTTAATGTAATTTTTTATAAAAACTACAATACTTACAAAGCCATAACTTGGCATATGAACTCGACTTGTGTTTACCCAAAATTGCACAGGATGGTTTTATGTTTGGTGAAGGGGTCGTGCCAAAAATGCAGTACGGATTTTGCTGTCTTTCAATATTGTAGCAAAATGTTTATGAAGCTGTATCAAACTTAATATGCATTTGTTTACAAAAAAAACCATGTGAATGTCAATAACATGTTTATACTTACAACCATACAAATCTTTTTGGGGGAGTTTCTCAAAATGAAATAAAATGCCATTTTAGGGTGATTTTTTACATATTTTTAATTGTTTTAAACACATTTAAATATCTCTAAACAACATAAAAAATCAATTCTTTTTGGTATGGAGTATTGTTTAGTGTCTTAGGCAAACTCTGAGAACATTTTTTTAGTTTATCTTCAAAATTTATATTATAAATGATTAATTCAAAAGAAGCATATGATAGCTGATCCAGCCACCTTAAATGTTGTGGTTTATTTTGGTATTCAAAACAATTATAATAGCTTCCTTCTTTGCTTTATTTTTAATGTTCTTATCCAGACCTAATCTGCTGTTGTCTTGACACAGTGTCCTGTATTAAAACACATTTTTGAACACATCACTTAATGTCAGTTATTCATTGAAAGAGGGAACAAGAGTTTGTTGTAGACAAAGCGGTGACTGATATAACAGTCTTTATAGTCACATTAATGGGTCATTCACAGTTGTCAATATTTATCTATTTATACAGAGCGTATCAATGCTCAGACCCCCTCTCCTCCCCTTGAATTAGTACTTTAAAATGTTGATAATTGTACGTGTAGCTATATAACTGTGTTGTGACACAGTACATGCAAAGGACGTAATAACAACTATCATTATTATATTTACCAACATTCATTTATAATAATAATAATTTAATATTGTTTATTTCCAAGTGAGAAATACAAACAAAGAGAACTACAAGCAACAATATACAATAGCGTAAACATTTACACGTGGAAATGGGGGAAGATTGAAGTATAATACTTATTAATCACTTCCCCCAACAATGTTTATGTAATTCATAAGCCACCAACATTATTTTAATTAGTATGCAAGCATTGAGCCCATAGGTAGGTTCTGTCCAAATAGATAAATGTCAACAATTGTTAACCATATGGTCTGTACGAATAGATAAATGTTGACAATTGTGAACCATATGGTCTGTACGAATAGATAAATGTTGACAATTGTGAACTATATGGTCTGTACGAATACAATGTAAATAAATGTTGACAATTGTGAACCATATGGTATGTACGAATAAATAAATGTTGACAATTGTGAACCATATGGTCTGTACGAATAGATAAATGTTGACAATTGTGGGCCATATGGTCTGTACAAATACAGTGTAGATAAATGTCGACAATTGTGAACCATTTGGTCTGTACGAATACAGTGTAGATAAATGTTGACAATTGTGAACCATTTGGTCTGTACGAATACAGTGTAGATAAATGTTGACAATTGTGAATGATCCCTGAGTGAGTTCTTCTCTCCTGGGCTCACACATGGTAGCTATTGTCATTTCAGTTAACGCTCAGCATCTCTTCTAATAAAACATGTGTGGATTCGCAAGGATTGAAGCTCTCAGACGATGATGTATTGAGTGGATCGTAGGTGGCAAGTGAACCACAGAGACTACAGGTTGCAACTTACAGTGCAGTAAACATCGCACGCTTCCTTCTTTACTGTTTGTATTGGCAGCTAGTTCGTTGTTTATCTGCGTATGGTTGATGCGTGGAATGCGGTGATTTAATTGGCTGAAGAAAGAAGTGTTTATGGCCACCAGACATGCAGCAGGGTCTAGGTAGATCATGCGATGTTCAGGATGTCTTTAGGATCAGCGCACGCGCACTCATACACTTGATAATCCAGTGGTGCAATGCAATGTATTCTGCCTGCCTGGGTATCTTCTGTCTTGAATATGCAATGGTTAGATCCATGACGATGGTCATCTCTGTGTGATGCATCACTTGGTGAGAGTCAAGGACCTCACTTTGGCCTAGCAGTCTCTGCTTCACTTGCCACAGATGAAGGCAGTGGTTTGAGAAGGTACAGGATTTGCAAACGTCTGCTTTCGGATTTCCGTCTTTTTAGCCAGTTGCGTAATGTACACTCTATATGAAGATCGGGTTCAAGTTTTGCAATGCATGCCTATAGGCTGGGGGTGTGCGATGGGTGCACATGCACCCCTGCTAAAGCAAGAGTTCTGCTTGAGAGAAAAGAGATCAGCTCAAGGTTTCAGGGGGATGCATTTAGAGGTTTTTTGGGAGCCTCAGGTGGCTGCAGTGGGAGGTCTCGGAGGAGCAGGAGGAGGTTTCTGGTTGCCTCAATGGGGAGCAGTTGGAGGTCTCAGGG
Organism: Paraescarpia echinospica; assembly: GCA_020002185.1. Classification (NCBI taxonomy): domain Eukaryota; kingdom Metazoa; phylum Annelida; class Polychaeta; order Sabellida; family Siboglinidae; genus Paraescarpia; species Paraescarpia echinospica. The sequence continues at coordinate 58,310,340 of CM034531.1, forward strand.
GGTTGCAGTTGGAGGTTTTTTCGCATGTCGAAAAATGCACCCACTAACACAAGATCACCTACTCTACAGGCCTGCAATGATATGCAAAAATGGAATATAAACACGTTGAAAAGTACATAATATATATCTGACAGTTTTCTTTGTGTATGTTTTGAATCCTGCAATCTCTGGGGACTCAAGCATTTCGTTTTATTACGCACTTGAGTTTCTTGACTGTAAACCAACTAGCACGCCGCCATAACACACGACAGAGGATGTGGAGACTTCTTTGTCTTTCGTGATGTATACGTAGTCACTGGGCCCCTGGACGTGGTGCTAAGTGGACACTGCACACTTGATTCCTTCACCTAGTTAGTGCGGTTTATGCCACCAGGAAGTAAACCACTTCCTCTAGTTGTACCTTGTGTGACAATGAGCGGTACGTGTCTGTATGTGCACACATTGTTGCATGCCTGTCGCGCCTGCCTGGTGCCTCCTTAGTAGGGCATAAAGAAACCTGATGGTGGTCGCATGTGCTTGTTGGGGAGGTGAAAGGTTTGAGATGGATTTCTGAGGGTCCTCCTAATGATTCGCTCACGGATAATGGCCGCAGGAACAACGGACAGTCGACCAGTAATGCATGCGTCTGTTTTCGGTTGTTTGCAATTATGCAGCTGATGGTGATATCGTGGGCAGTCTGGTGTAGGAACAATTGTTCAACATGGCATTTTGTTATTTGTGGGCTCAGAATAGCCTTGGTGAAAAGCAAACAGGCAGTTCATTGCAGAAATCTATGCAGAATGTAATATGAGCAGTGCTTTATTTATTTATTTTGACTGTATGTAGTTATGATTCAATGTGTGTTTTACAAGGTCTGTATGTGTCTCCGAACAGGCTGATCCCAGATATATCGCACTTTACAGACGTTAGTAGTAATCATAATAATTCCCCACTGAAAATTACAATGACAGAATGTATCACTGGTACTCAGTTAAATCGAGGACTAATTGTTGATGTTTTGTGCATATAATAATAATAACCCAGTTTGGTCATAAGATAAGAGATAAGAAGAACATTAGTAGTATAGCGCCGCGGTGCAGTGGCTAGTATGGCGCCGCGGTGCAGTGGCTAGTGCGGCGCCGCGGTGCAGTGGCTAGTGTAGCGCCGCGGTGCAGTGGCTAGTGTAGCGCAGCGGTGCAGTGGCTAGTGTAGCGCCGCGGTGCAGTGGCTAGTGTAGCGCAGCGGTGCAGTGGCTAGTGTAGCGCCGCGGTGCAGTGGCTAGTGTAGCGCAGCGGTGCAGTGGCTAGTGTAGCGCAGCGGTGCAGTGGCTAGTGTAGCGCCGCGGTGCAGTGGCTAGTGTAGCGCAGCGGTGCAGTGGCTAGTGTAGCGCCGCGGTGCAGTGGCTAGTGTAGCGCCGCGGTGCAGTGGCTAGTGTAGCGCCGCGGTGCAGTGGCTAGTGTAGCGCAGCGGTGCAGTGGCTAGTGTAGCGCCGCGGTGCAGTGGCTAGTGTAGCGCAGCGGTGCAGTGGCTAGTGTAGCGCCGCGGTGCAGTGGCTAGTGTAGCGCAGTGGCTAGTGTAGCGCCGCGGTGCAGTGGCTAGTGTAGCGCAGCGGTGCAGTGGCTAGTGTAGCGCCGCGGTGCAGTGGCTAGTGTAGCGCAGCGGTGCAGTGGCTAGTGTAGCGCCGCCAGTGCAGTGGCTGCAGTGGCTAGTGTAGCGCAGCGGTGCAGTGGCTAGTGTAGCGCCGCCGTGCAGTGGCTAGTGTAGCGCCGCCGTGCAGTGGCTAGTGTAGCGCCGCGGTGCAGTGGCTAGTGTAGCGCAGCGGTGCAGTGGCTAGTGTAGCGCCGCGGTGCAGTGGCTAGAGCTTCGGACTCTCAACCGAGAGATCCCGGGTTCGAATCCTGTGCGGCGGTGTCAAACCTTGGGCAAGTTCGTTCACTATACGTTGCTCCAGTTCACTCAGCTGTATGAATGAGTACCTGGCTATAGACAGTGGTGGATATTTGTGTACGAATAGTCTTCGCGCATTAATTGCAGCGTGGCTGGATGCTTCCCAGAGAAGTCAAGATGGTGGTCGATTGAGCAGGTCTACCAGGGAGTAAAGTGTAAAGCGCTTTGAGCAGTCCTGAGGACTGGATACTGCGCTATATAAGAACTTACCTTTTAACACTTATATAGCGCCATACATCTAGAGAAATCCACGCTTAGAATACATAATTATATATATGCAGAACATTAATAAGTTACGAAAAATTTATTATATTAAAATAGTTAAAATAAATGACAATATATAAACAAATTAAAAAAATAAGTTACATAAAGATGATCACTAAAGTTAAACGTATAATGATAATAAAATAAGTCTTTTGAAAGTCACCAGGCAACAGGTTGTCTTCGTCTCGTTTGGAAGTGAATTTCACAGTCGTGGAGCAGATACCAAGAAAGTTCTAGTCACCATAACGGCTGCGAGATGGTGGCACGTACAAGATATTGTTTGTAGTTGAACGAAACACTCGAGTAGCTCTTCATTCGTGGAGTAGGTCGGTGATGTAAGCTGGTGCCAGTCCGTGTTGAGCATGAAACGTCTGTAGCCAAATTGCGTAATGACTGCGTTGCTTCACGGGAAGCCAGTGCAGTTTTTTGAGTACCGGTGTGATGTGGCCCCATCTGTGGCAGCAGATAAATCAGATTGTATTCCATGTTAGTTATTCACTATCAGTCCGGATCTTACAGCCCGGATCTAGCGGTCCGGATGTGTCTGATCTGGGGTTCTACAATCACACTTGGAGGCCACACGCATACATCACGTGTAAAGACACAGGCCCCTATCTCACGCATAAATCTCGCCAGACCTGCCACGTGCTGCGTAGATATTGCACATAATCTGATTTATCCCCCCGTAGGAATAATTCTATCATTGCATACTGCGACTCCATTTAGTATGAGCGAACGAGCTTGTTGTTCTGTTTATTTGTGGGTTTCGCTGTGTCGATCGGATTTTGTCACTGATAGTGTGCCGTATTCCAGCAGGGATTGTTCATATCAGCAACGCGAGTTACTCCGGAAAACGGTCGTGGATTAAAAAAACTTATAATACATGCATTTAGTGAGATAGTACATCAAATCAAATGTGGATAAAGTTACTGTTTGAAAGACTGTTTAAAAACATACAGAGTCTGCTCAGTGTTATCATAATGTCACGTTGTATTATAGTATAAACTGGATCATGTCTATCATCTTGACAAGATAATCATAAGAAATATGTTGCCAGTCGGCAAATTGAATTTGAATTGAAATAGAATTAAATGCAAATTTATTTAATTGAATTGTTCCTTTTGTCAATACTTTGAATTGAATTTGAATTGATCCTTGATATATATACATGAATTGGAATTTAAAAATATTGATTGACCCCAGGTCTGAACATGACCAGCCAAATGTGTGGTAATAAACCACTTTTTAATATAGTTTGAACGTTATCGATTTGATTTAATAATAATAATGGAATTACTTCTTTAGTACCAATATCCTCGGAAAATCCGATTTCAGTGGCGCAACAAATACAAAGGATTAAGCGTTCTCATTGTTATGTACAGAGCATTAGTCGACAACAGATGGATGGAATTGCTAAGAAGCTAAGGAGGATATGCAATATTAAAAAGATATGTTTTTAAATAACGACAAAATTAAACTATATTTTGTGTACTACTCCACTCGGTACCCCCCCCTTATTCCCGGTGTATCTGTGTTATGTTCATGCAGCCCTTTCTCTATTTGTATTGAATTTACACCAACTATTGGGTAGGTTGGTAATGGGCAATCCAATTTATTACCACAAGGATTGCCACTGTGCACATATAGTATATACAATAGTCAACATCTTGTGCACAGCCAGGTACATCCAGATTACAGATTGATGGACCACACATGTTATGTACGACAAATTTTTGTACATATAATAATAATCATAATTCTTCAATGCTGCTAGTCATTTACCAAAAAACCCTTGATTGCTGTTATATTAAATTACAGCTTACCGACTGTCATATGTTTACAGTATATAAAACACAAGGGGAAAAGATACCCGGTGTGCAGACTGCACACCTTTCTATAGTACTAGCTACAGTAATTCCAGCTTGATATATACAAAAGTGGGGTGTAAGAACCCACCATCATACAACATTCATGTAACATCCGTATTTAGTTATCCTGCATTATGTATGCTAATATGGAAGTAACTAAAACACGGTACATGTACAACAGATACAACGGGTGGGTGGGTGGGATTCAAAATTTCAGAATAAAATCAGAACTTGTCACGATGGCGAGGCGAATCAAAGTAACGAGAAACACTGCATCGTCTCCTGCCCACAAATTTTTCCTGCGCACGCTGCTGGCCAATAGGATGCCGCATAACTGACACGGGCTGAATGGATGTTTCGGGCCAGCTTGTTAAGCGTTGAGGCGATTCAAAGGGGTGGGCAGGCTAGGAGGGGGAACAGGTTGTATAACCACCTAGCTTAACCGCTAGGTGCTCGCTCTGTTGTTACACAAAAATGTTTTCCATCTTGAAGGCCAAAAATTCATTTCGCGTACTACTCCACTGGGTACCCCCTATTCCCGGTGTATCTGTGTTATGAATATGTTCATGCAGCCCTTTCTCTGTTTGTACTGAATTTACACCAACTATTGAGTAGGTTGCATTGTATGCTGATTGGCTAGGCCAATGTTCATAGCAGTGGTTAAATTATACTTAAAATAACTAGTTTAAAAAAACACATCTAAATGGTATAGATGTTAAAATGGATATAGTTTATACTATAAAACATGTTTTAAAATTAGAACAATCTGTTTTGCATGATAATACAAACTCATGTTTTCAATCATTCGATCAACAAAATTTGTCATATTGGCAGAGTTTGTCATATGTGCTAAATGTGTAACTTTGATTGGCAGGATTACCGGGTACATTGAAAAAATTGAAAGTGATGCTATTCTCGTGTGTTTTGGGTGTTATTCATTCGGTATGTTTACATCCATCACTGATTAAATTATATCGTTCAATCACATGTAAATAAACATAATCAAACCAAAAACAGAATGTGAATTAACGAGATTGTAAAACCAAATACGACAATTATTTGTTAATGGTAGAGAGGGAAGATGAATGAACGGATGAGTCACAGTGGTGTTCTTTCCCTCAGATGAATGAACAGAGTCACAATAGTGGTCTGATCCCTCAGATGAATGAATGGAAGAGTCAGTAGTGGTCTGTCCCCTCATATGAATTACCAGAGGAGTCACAATAGTGGTCTGTCCCCACATATGAATTGCCAGAGGAGTCACAATAGTGGTCTGTCCCCTCATATGAATTACTAGAGGAGTCACAATAGTGGTCTGTCCCCTCAGATGAATTACTAGAGGAGTCACAATAGTGGTCTGTCCCCTCATATGAATTACCAGAGGAGTCACAATCGTGGTCTGTCCCCTCATATGAATTACTAGAGGAGTCACAATAGTGGTCTGTCCCCTCATATGAATTACTAGAGGAGTCACAATAGTGGTCTGTCCACTCATATGAATTACCAGAGGAGTCACAATAGTGGTCTGTCCCCTCATGAATTAATAGAGGAGTCACAATAGTGGTCTGTCCCCTCAGATGAATTACTAGAGGAGTCACAATAGTGGTCTGTCCCCTCATATGAATTACCAGAGGAGTCACAATAGTGGTCTGTCCCCTCATATGAATTACTAGAGGAGTCACAATAGTGGTCTGTCCCCTCATATGAATTACTAGAGAATTCACAATAGTTGTCTGTCCCCTCATGAATTACTAGAGGAGTCACAATAGTTGTCTGTCCCCTCATATGAATTACTAGAGGGGTCACAATAGTGGTCTGTCCCCTCATATGACTTACTAGAGGAGTCACAATGGTGGTCTGTCCGCTCATATGAATGACTAGGAGTCACAATAGTGGTATGTCCCCTCATATGAATGACTAGAGGAGTCACAATAGTGGTCTGTCCCCTCATATGAATGACTAGAGGAGTCACAATAATGGTCTGTTTCTTCAAATTAATGGAGGTATCATAATAGTGGTCTGTCTCTTTAGATGAATGCATTGATGAGTCACACCAGTAGTCTGTCCCCTCAAATTAATGAATGGTGATGTCATAATAGGGTCTGTCCCCTCAGATTATTGGATGAAGGAGTGACAATAGTGGTCTGTCCCCTCAGATGATTGAACGGAGGAGTGACATTAGTGGACTGTCCCCTTACAGGAAGCGCCCTGCTGAGGGTTGTAGCCTCCAGATTATCTCCTGATGAGCCTGATTAAGATGGATGTCACGGTGAGCCAGAGTGAGGCTGTGTGTGGCTTCCATAACGAGTGATACGACTTGTCATCGATGGTATTGGTCATCTCTGGGTCACCGTTCACGAATTTATGGAAATTTTTACACAAAGCTCAAGAGCCTAGTGACTGGACGTGCAATGTTTTCTGAAAGTTTCAAGAAAGAGGCTTCCTAGAATGTTGTCTGACATCCTGTTGTTCCGGTGATCCATAGCAGAGTGATGCTCTAATTGCAGGACACTTTGTTATGTGACATTTAGTCATGTGATACTTTGTCACATGATATTCCTACATGATACTCCAGATTTGTACTATTTATGAACATTCCTAATGATTTTGTGTTAGCATTAACATTTTCATTGTTTATTGTAAATGATGATGTAAGAAATAATTTTGGCCCAAAAGTTTAATGCAGGATGTTTGAGAAAACTTCCTAGCAACAATTAGCATGTAAATTGCTCCTGGATTCGGTTACATTCATAGTTTTTAAAATTATGGTAAGTTACCTTTCCGAGTCCTATGTTGCTCTGAACGGAGCACTCGACGTCTTCACGACATCTTCATCAACATTGGCCACTCTCGGTCGTCATGTGACTGTGTTGGTAACTGTCATCAGACCTATGTAGGCGAAACCAGCAGAGCACTAGGAGCCCGACTCAAAGAACACAGAAACACCAGGGGCCCACTCACAGCAGTAGGTGAATACAGAGTGAATGAGGGCCACAACATCTCGGCTAAAGACGCAAAGGTCCTCTAGAGAAAACAACTTCTGGAGAAGAAAAATCGGTGAGGTGATTGAAATCAGGGAGAGACGACCAGACATCAACAGGGATTCCGGATACAACCTTCCCGCGATCTTCCTGGAAGTGTTGTCATGTGGCAGTTACCAACACAGTCACATGACGACCGAGAGTGGCGCAGACCAATGCTGATGAATACGTCGTGAAGATGTCGAAAGCTCCGTTCAGAGTAACATAGGACTCAGAAAGATAACATACCGTATTTCCTAGCAACAAGTTAAAGACAAACATTGTTTACATATTTCCGTGGCTTACACATTGGAGAGGTCACGATTGATCAACAGATCATGGTTGAACAATATTTTAAAATTATAGTTCCAATATACTTCACCACACAATAGAAGCGGCTGGAGCAGATACAGTTTGTACTATAACATGATTTTGCGATCAAAAAATCAGAATTCAACCCCTTAAAACAAAGTTTTGTCAGGCCTGCACGGTCGGCACCCCACTCCCATGTCAGTTACCATAGTGGAAGCGTGTAAATGTGTGACCACAGCATCACGGTGTCGGTGACGATAACAAACGTAAATTGGTGTGAAGGACAGGTGCCGATTAAGTGATGGCGTTCGTTCACATGATGCCTTCTGTGCAACACAGTCGCTATGTTTAGTATTGACTTTTTGCAGCTGTAGTTTTGAATTGGAGTTCAAAAAAATAAATAGCCGGAGAAACAAGAATACTTTTTTTTATAAATTTGAATGACGTTGTAGAAGAAAGCTTTGGATGTACATACTGATATTCATTTGATGTTCAAAAATGTATGCTTACGTACGATTATCGGAATGAGTCGGCTGTATGTTAACTAGGAGGATATGTGCACAGCCATGCATATCTAAATAATAACTATGCAGTAATGATTATGTCTGCAAATCCATCCATGGCTGGGGCGGGCTGACATCTACTACTCCAACGATGGGGAAGATGAATGAAAGTATGAGTCGTAATAGTGGTCTGACTCCTCAGGCGAATGAAGGAATTACATTAGGTCTGTAACAATGTTGTTCTTTTGAAAGTAACAATTTTATTACCTGTCTACAAACAATAAAATGATGGTATTTTAAGGTGTTCAAACCGATCCCCAATGGAAGCTTAGAACAACCCGGCATAACATTCCCAACAGCAGCTCAGAGTTACGCAGTCTTCTTCAAATATCCAATATGAACATTCCATGAAACAGTCCGCTGTGTCTGGCAGATAATAATATTATGCGTGTTTACAAAGCCAGGAAATGAAAACGTTCAGTCAAATGTTAACGAGAGAGGAATAGTATACGATTGGTGGATGTGGATCGAGTGTTAACAGTGAGATAACAGTCACTCATATGCAACGCTTCAGACAGACAATACACCGGTGACATCAACAGACTGCACATTATTCCCTAATTAGATTTGAACTGGACACAGGTTAAGCTGTGAGCATCAGTGGCCGGAGAGAGGAAGAATACAAGAGACTACCAGCACCGTCGTCATCAGCCCTAAGCTAAGACTTCATTATGTGTGGTTTAGGCGGGGATCAGAGATAATTATTTACAAACATTGGTGTGTCTGAAGGATTATCTCTTCTGCGGGGAGTCTCCTCAATTGCAGCACTTTGGCCACACTACATCATTGCCGTTGCTCGTGTACACATCAGGGAGTGATTGTTTGAGAGCTTTTAAGAGCATTCAGTGGTCTAACCTGATTGAGGGGTGGCGTATGATGAAATGGATTCTCAGTGATGTCAGCCCACGGTGGGTTCCGTCTCTCCAAGGGCTGGGGGGTGAAACTGACTTATTTGTTCTACTGCACATCCATTATCCAGTTTTGAGGACACATTCAATGACATTGGAAAGAGGGTGGTTGGCTGTATGATCATTGGAAGCATAACCGTAACGTAACCCTGATGATTTATTTTCTACTACTGACCCTTATATTCTGACTTACCCTAATCCTAACAGTGTATACTAATAATCTTAACTATAATGAATAATCAGATTGACACTAACCAGTTATTCCTTTCATCTGATTGGTTATAATGATTATGCACTTGACCCAAGCGGAAAGGGGTACCAAGCTTAGTTATCATTATTTGCCACATTATCATGAAGTGGTACAACCTATCCCAAAGCCAAACAGTGCCATGGCCACAGTGTACACACCTAGATCCACTAATTGACATATTTCTTTTAAAAGAATTGTCATCATCATTGTGCAGCCGTAGTGTCCCGTGGTAGGACGAAGGCCTCAGCATGTCGTTTCCAAATCTGCCTGTCTTGCACTATCCTCTGCCAGATGGTGCCTTTCCAGTACTCGTCTAGTTCGTCTCTCCACCGTCTCACCTGTCTTCCTGTTCACCTAAAAAGAACCACAACTTGAAATTCGAGTTAAATAACATTTAACTAGCTGGTAGCATGATGGTGGCAATGCAGTTGTTAAGGTAAAGGTATGACATATTCGATTGGAAACATAAATGACCAGTAAATCAGCCACTGCGTGGTGCAAGAGACCAGGACCATCCAGCTTAATTTTGATTACTTTCTGCCACCTATAAAACACACTATGTTAACATTGTGTATGTTATTGGAGCATCAAGACATTAATTACTAATGTGGAAGTATTCACACACTGTATGTCAGTTGGTATTATCTAGAGTTGATTGATGAGACATCACAAGAGTGCACTATATTGGGAAGAACGCCAATATTGTTAATAACAGTTAGCCGTATGCACTGGCTGATTTACTGGTCATTTTCATGTTTCCAATAGACGCAGTCTACTGAAACCTCGCTACACGTGACGCCATCTCGTGGAAATATTCTACATTAATTTTTTTTCTCAAGTTCAGCGCAGAACTGTACGCCAGCTGCACGTGTGTGACTGGGGTTGTGTCAAGCTTGGGTGGAACGTCGCAAGTAATGAGTGGTGCACCGCTAGTTTAGGTCTCTGTTATTTTGTGAAGTTCAGACAGATTAGACGACCCAGATTCTGAAGTCGGTACACCTATAGTTACGTAGGCATATGTGAATTACTTTATGTTTTATTTAATCTAGCTTGGTTGTTACCAAGCCTCGCCGCCCATCCCTGATTCAAACTTGTGGGGTGCGGCAGCACTCTGGTCAGAACACCAGACTCTTGGTTGAGAAGATCCTCTTGATGACATTTCGAAGCGTGGGAAATTTCATTCAGTCCACATCCCTCTGGTTCATTCAGATGTATCAAAGAGGGTCTGACCACAGACAGTGGTGGCTTGTGTTGGCACATTGTCTTCACACAATTTTTGCGGCATGGCTGAATCCTTCCCAGAGAAGTCGAGATGGTGCTCGAATGGACAGGTTTGCCAGGATCGGGGTCGTTGCTGTCAGTGCAGTTTGATCCTGTTTAGGATGTTAACAAATGCCTCTTTGAAGAAGAAAGGTGTTCGATGGTACAAAAGGTGAATTCTTATATTCTGATAGTATCCAGTCCTCAGGGCTGCTCAAGGTGCTTTACATCATACTCCATGGCAGACCTGTTTATTCGACTACCATCTCGAATTCTCTGGGAAGCATTCAGCCACACGGCAATTGCTATGCAAAGACTCAATACACAAATATCCACCACTGTATACAGGTATACAGTCATACAGCTGAATGAACTGAAGCAACGTGGAGTGAACCGACTTGCCAAGGTTCGGCGTGGCAGTGAGTGCATTCGAAACCCGAAACTCTCGATTGAGAGTGTGATGCTCGATCCCTATGCCACTGCACCCCATACAAAACTTCCTCATTCATCGAACGCACCGATTCGAGAGACCGCCGCAGCAAGACATTTGACCCCGCGTCATGTCAAGCTTGACCCCTAACTGCTTGTGTTAATCGGTTTTGTGATGTCCACTTCTACGTCCACGACCGGAGTGAATCTATTACGGTCAATACTCGGGCCATGGCATCCCACTTATTGTAATTGATCCATACATCCCCGGTAATGTCCATCAGATCTGATGTCCATTACGCTGAGGAAATCCGCATTTCCATGTGTAGATTGCTGGTGGGTTAGTAGGTCTACCGTTGATGACACTGTCCGCTGGCGGCGTAACAAAGGCATGGCCCTCCATAGCGCTTTCTCCAGAAAGAAGCCGATTGAGGTAGAAATTGATTACTGGAAATTAAGTGCGACATCCAATTTGTTTACCGAGAGGTGCTAGAGAGTGAAAATGAGTCTCCGTGGGAAATTGAGAACACAGACAGTGCGATGCTATAAAAATGAAATATGAAATCCAATTTGCTCTCTGCCTTCGAAGATAACTCACTTGTCCTGCTTCATAAAAATAACCACAAAAATTGTAATCGACACCGGTAAACATGCCGCCGTCTTCCCGCGCGTTATTGCTTTCATTTATCAGTGTGCTCAAATTGTGTTAGTTAGAAAAGAAAAAAGTTGCTGTTAAAAAAAGAAGTCTCCAAGAAACTCATTTATAATGCACAGTATGTATCAGAAACTGAGCCACTGACGGATTGGCTATTGAATGATTGGTTAAATAATGTGAGATTTCTACAACAAAGGATAAACAGGAATGGAGTTTCCACCCTAAATCCTAGAGGGTCCATTGTTCTGATGAAGATTTCTGCACATCTGGTCACTGCTGAGAACAGATCTGTTCTGCAAATATCAAAATATTGAGGCAAAAAGTTGCTACACTTCTATATAAGTTGTATGACATCAGGCTGTTCACGATTTTGCAAGTTACCTAATAAATGTAACCTTCAAAATCAGTTCTTTCTATGATTTTAACAAACGTACACACTCATTTATTAAACTGAATGCCAACAAAATTTAGACTACCAGGTATTCTGGTATTTATGCATCAGAGATTTACACATCATGATACAAACGAGGAGGGAGTTTTATATTTAATATTTTATATTTTTATATCCTACATAAAAGTTTGATTACCGTAAATTTCTGTATATAATATGCATTTTTTCCTTCACTTTTTACTCAAAAGTCGGGGTGCGTATTATACATGGTGATATAGAAATTCTGTAAACATTTAGCAGAAGTCAGGGTGCGTATTATACATGGGGGCATATTATACACGGACAGTTATAGTAATGCGAACAGAAAAAAAAAAATAGTTTACATATTTACCTCTCAAGCAACTTGGTTTTTTGCTCTGTATATTTCAGCCACATACAGAGCAAAAAGTCAAATTTCTTGAGAGGTAAATATGTAAAATATTATTAACCAAGAAACCGGATCGTCTATCCATTCGAGAAAGAAAAAAGTTAATTTGACACCAATGTTTCTGCTATATCGTATTGGTACCCGGAAGAACGCGCGTGGGCATCGAAGATCATATTCGCCTCTTTCTGGTGATGCCCACATGCTGCGACATGGAGAACGAATACGTACAAGCCCTCACATAAATTGCTCTAAATTTACATGGTCTCCACAGGGAAATCATCACCATAGTGTGTGTCATTTGAGAGCTCCGGTGTCTCGTCTCGCGTGTGTGTGTGTGTGTGCATGCGTGCGTGTATGTGTTCAGGCGTGCGTGCATCTTCGTATGCGTCCTCGCTTTCTGGACAGCTGGCCTGTTGAAATGATAACTGGCGATGACACGTAAATAATCCACCAGTTGTTGGCAATCTCACGGGTGTGCGAGTTTCCGTTTAGCCTTTGTTCGTCCACTCACTCGGGATCGGGTGCTGCCAATGGTGACTCGTGTATGATTTGGCTTCGTGCGACTCCCAGAATTAGTGTGATTCACAGAAAGCCTGAAATGGTTCACTTTATGACTGATCATCAGGACAGAAATAATGGAGAAACTCATAGTTATGTGTACGAGATGAAGTGTGTGTGTTTGGTAGTCCCTTGTCGGATTAACTCTTTTCATTTCGCATTTCACTAGGCAGCAGGCATCTGTAATGTTAGATTGAGTGATCATCAGCCGACAGGATGTTGGCAAAACACGTGATGAATAGGGCATAGTGTTTTTGCTCATGTTTTGCACCAGATGATCACACGTCATACTGTAGTGTTATACTATGCACCAGATGATCACACGTCATACTGTAGTGTTATACTATGCACCAGATGATCACACGTCATACTGTAGTGTTATACTATGCACCAGATGATCACACGTCATACTGTAGTGTTATACTATGCACCAGATGATTACACGTCATACTGTAGTGTTATACTATACACCAGATGATCACACGTCATACTGTAGTGTTATACTATGCACCAGATGATCACACGTCATACTGTAGTGTTATACTATGCACCAGATGATCACACGTCATACTGTAGTGTTATACTATGCACCAGATGATCACACGTCATACTGTAGTGTTATACTATGCACCAGATGATCACACATCATACTTTAGTGTTATACTATGCACCAGATGATCACACGTCATACTGTAGTGTTATTCTATGCACCAGATGATCACACGTCATACTTTAGTGTTATACTATGCACCAGATGATCACACGTCATACTTTAGTGTTATACTATGCACCAGATGATCACACGTCATACTGTAGTGTTATACTATGCACCAGATGATCACAAGTTATTTCGGGTAGCCTCAGTGTTAGCCTGATTCTTTAAAAAGCTGAAAAATGTGACAACCGTAAAGAATGATCGCCAAGACCAAAAAACTCATAATTATGTGTCCAAGATCCGGTGGATGTATTCGATTTGTTGAGCAAACTGTCTGGATCAGATGCCATCATCAGACTCAAAGTGTCTGTTCAAATGCCCAGTTTGTTTTGAGTAATGTGAGTGGATCTCCTCAGTGGTTCCAAGGTCTACTCGCCCCTTTCTGTGTTCAATCACATCCTTCATCATTGGCCTCTGATCTACCAATCGCCGATTCATTTAAAAAAAATACTACGATAGTTTTTAGGGTTATTTCCTTACGTGTCTTGGATGTGCTTTTCTGGAGGTCTGTTCTCCTTCCTGCGAAAATTGATGGTGATCAATTGCCCAGATGGTGCAACTGTAAACAACTACTGTAATAATGTAATTGATGTCCACATGATGATGTAATCTAGTAGCTGTTAAATTATGGTGAAATGTTATCATGTTAAACAAGATTGATTGCATGAGAATATAAAATAAATTTTAATATAAACACAGTAAGACACTTATAGAGGTTCTCATGAATGTGGGCAAGATCATTTATTACAGAATATGCAATATTTGTCAACAATACGGACATTCACTATTCAAAAATCTCTGAGGATCCACACGTGTGTGAAATTTGACCATAGTCTGACACTAACCCTGAATCAGGGGGTTGCATCATTGATATTTAAAATATAAAAAATTACCTTCACGCAGAGTCAGAAAAAAAACCCCAAGTACGTTAAATTCTGTAAGTGTGTACCAGTAACAACTGACAGTCTCCATAGATTATTACGTACGTCTACGGAAATTGACAAACCGGCGTCTGGGAGGAAAACGGAGATAAAGAACTGCAGAAATACTATTAAGTTGACCCGCACATACTGACGGGTAATTTGCTGAATGAAGACATAGACAAAAACAGAGTTATTGGCTGTCTCCGGAGGGGGTATAAATGTCACTACCACTGTAGAGCAAAGGCAACAGATTAGAGCGTCTGATCATGAGAGTTTTTCACAACTGATACTCTGGATGATGGATATTAATACACAGACAGCCATGGCAAATCAATTTTTAACTAAATGAAGTGGGCAGGTTAGGGGGATGGAATATGTGTCTGAACATAATGAAGATTGCTGTGGAGATTATAGAATAGAATAGAACTTTATTTCGGTCACAATACACATTTCTCAATATATTTATAATGGATTACAAAAAAAACAATACTGCAACTGAGGAGATCCACTGGAAACACCAAGAGGCTTACGTCGAGGACCATCTGGACAATCATCATTATATCAGTCAGGTTCTCTATTCCATAAAATTACACCGTAACATTAAAACAGTACATTCAACTGGAACAAGGTGCATAGTATATACATGAATAGGTGTTTTTTTACAAATGAAATTGGTTGTCTGCTAAATAAATAAAGTTACATATTAGGACATGGTATAGTTTAAACATCAGTAATACATTGAATAAAACCAAAAAACTTTGGGGGATTTGTGGTGGTATAATTGATATTAACAGATAGTTATGTTAGGGAAACTATAAGCATGTATACAGGATCATCTGCAGATGTGCCAAACCACATTTTACCAAGTTAAATATTTGCTCAAAAGTCCAAGAATGCACAGTTTAGATGCAATGTCATAATTGTTACAACTTTTAACATGCCAGCCTGTCAAAAATCATTGTGTTTGTTAATAATATTTGTGAAATATTATTAATATCATAATGCTAGATGGATCTAAAGTGGGTGGTGTTATGCAGTGTAGATTTTTTTGTAATTTTATAACATTTTTAATACTGGAACTAGAAAAATCATGAATTTGTAGAAATATAAGATGTGTCGTTGCACGTCTCAAGTTAGTGCAATTCCGTGGCAATGCGGTATGGCGGGATTTGTGTCATTTAGAAACTAGCGGTTGATTACTGGAGGTGAGTACCCTGTATTTACAATGAACTCACAGTGCAGTTTTCCACATTGCATCATTCAACAATATTAGGAATTTATTTGACTAACACAACAGTTGGAAGGTTGTGTTAATCTTTCCTTGCATTCTCCGGACTGCCTATGATCGCCAAATCAAACGATGATGTCAAACGCTAAGACTAAGATCTAACACATTTTGTTGTCAAACTTTTCTGGCACAACAGTATCACCGAAATGCATTGGTTTTTTTTAAATCAGCAACAACTTCCATAGAATATGCATGATTCATCCAGCATACATCGCATCCATAAACTTAGGGAATGTCAGCGATGGCGCCAGTGCGTGATTGTATTTGTAAATAATGTCATTTTTACATATTATGGCACAGTTTCAAAAAATGTGGTTAACATTTTTTTCAAAAATGTTTTTTTCACAGAGAAAATGTTTTAGAATAACCTATTTATGGATCTGCAGTATATCACTGAAAAGCTTCTAATTGCATGGACTTTGGGAACTCTAGTATGCATGTTCATTTTGAGTAAAACAGGATGTTTCCCCTCAAATTACTCAACAGAGACCTGTAGTTCTCACCGGCCACCATTATTCTGTTGACACTATTTCCCTCGCACCTGTCTGATTTTAAATCTCTGTGTTAAAATCGCCTGTCTGATGGCTTCCCCCAGCAGGACATACTACCCCAGTTCCAGCCCGACGACATTACATTGATCAACACGTTATAGACGCTTGTATTTCTGTTTTCCGCCCGCAGCTTTTCACTAAGAACATTACGTCTTAATAAGAATATTGACAGCAGAAGCTGAAAGGTGATACTGCCAGCACTTCCACAGATCAAATAAATTAGCATGTGTGAAATGCGTTTAGGACTCTGGGCCGTTGGCGGGTGTCAGCGGGCTACTGGTGGGTGTCAGGGTGTCGACACAGTCAGTTAGCAGATGAGATGTGTCCAGTATATGGCGCATAAATAACGATGTATCTGTCATGATAGACATTATATCTATCGATGTGTTACTTTCGGGAGAGTCACGACTGTTGAAAGGAGTGCAAGGTAGATACTGTGTTCAGTCCTGTTAGGTTGTAGAATTTTCCAAGAAGCGGAAGTCGTCTTTGGTCTAAGTCCTCCCAGCACATGATGATGTTTTATTGGCACTTCGTGTTGGATTAAAATAACGCCCAGATGTTCAGCAGGTGATTTAAGTTCCCAGGGAAGTTGAGAAGGTGCTTGAATTATCATGTCTGCCAGGGAGCAAATATGGTGCCAGTCTCACGTAAAAATTACTTAACATGGCTATATTAATTTGAGACGCCATGTGCCTGTAGATATGAATAGTTAATGTTGTGAGTTATCGGTATGTTGCACATTTACCCTTATTTGTAGGGTCTGTTGTCATGGACATACTTTTTGTAATTTATCACTTCAAAGGTAATTCCAGATTCCAATCCATATGGAAGCTGATCAGCAGATTGTATTAATCATTTATTAAATTTACATTTGTCTAATGACTGGGTGTTCGTCAATTCCCCTGTGTCTCCTGACCACAAACATCACCCAAGCTCTGATGGTTGCCTTTAGTTTACTCCGTGACAGTTGAAGTCAGAAGGGTTCTGATTCTGGTGACGGTGGAACACAGCTCAGTGGCTAGAGCTTCAGACTCTCGACCGAGAGAACCCAGGTTCGAATCCTGTGCTGCGGTGTCGAACCTTGGGCAAGTTTGTTCACTCAGAACTGTCAGCTGTATGAGTACTTGGTTATAGACAGTGGTGAATATTTGTGTATGAATAGTCAACGCACAATACTTGCAGCATGAAGACTGGATAGTGTGCTATATAAGAACTTACCCTTATTTTTTTACTTTGATTCTCAGCTACTGCCAGGTGCCTGATTTCATTCTTAGACTATCATGGTATCCTTGACTTTGTTATCCATAAAAAAGGCATGAGCTTCAATAATGTCTGATACCCTCATTGTTCCTTGACCTTCCTATCCGTGAGACCATGTGCAAATTAAAGTAAACCACGCACATTTAAAACACGTGACCTAGTAACTACATTAGTGACGGGAGCATTAATCAGTTATTTGTAACTTGATATTTTATTCACACTTTCATTTCTGTACACAGTGTAATTCATCCCGTATCATTTCATGCATCGGTCGTCAAGATGTCCTTGTTTTAATGCAAGCATCACGCTATGTACGTCACAGTAAGAAGGCTGTCTGCCTAGGAAAGAGTTCCGTAGTAAACTGGCATGTCTCTAGATGTACCAGTGGTTTACTAATAAAATAAGTAAACTTGTGAAATGTTGTGATTCGTCTAGTGTTATTTTCATCTTGGCACCAGTCGGCAACAGGACTGCAACTCACTCACAATATTCATAACCCAGGCACATCAGAAAACCAGCCAACGTCCGTTCTTCAACTCTTAACTGGATGCCACATGTATTGGGAATATTCTGTAATAAGATTGTGCTGAGTAACCATGATAATGTACAGAAATAATTGCCAGAACATAATGTTATGTAGCTTTAACATGCCAAAATGAAAGTATTCTGTAAGACTCAGTCGATTTGTAGTCAGACATCATGCCTTTAGTGCCGATATTACTAATATTTTGTGGCAGTGCACTGCTTTCCTATGAACTTTCCTATCTCCTTGTAGGAAACTGATAATTCAACTTACAGCCTCCAGATACTACACATGTTGGGAATATTGTCTACTGCTTATGGTAAATTTAAAGCACCTGAGGAAGAACGTAAACCTTTCAGCCATCAATATCACCATTAAATCTGGCTGAGCAACTGTGGCCAAAGTGGAAAACCATGTACCCTGGTACATGGTACCATGTACCAGGGTACATGGTACCATGTCACAATTATGGTCTGTAGCTCCTAGCATATTCATCCCCCTGCTTTCGGAGGATTTAGGCACAGTAAAAGTGCTATCAGGCATTGAATACCCACCCACACTGTTGTTTTTTATATGCACAAGTCATTGACTTGTGTGATTGTATTCCATGCTTAAATATGGTGCTTTATAGCTGTCAAGCTTCTAAAAATTACATAATAATGTGTATCGCATCTGCTGCCACAATCGATCACAATTGTCACGTCGTGTATTTTTATCTCGTTTATGCATTTTTATGCACAGCCATGTACTCGCATGAACGTAAAATATATGGTGATTGTGTGGATGATCCAGTTTAAACTTTAATTGTTTTATAGAACATTATAGAACATTGACCAATCAGCTTGGTTTGTAGTGACACATGACAGTCACATGATCATGTTGTTGTTCCAGGTGTGCCAGCACCCCCACAGTGAGATGCGAGGGTTTGCGGCAGGTGCGCTGACCATGATGGTGAAGGCTGCCCTCACCCACAAGTATGATCCACCCCTTCGCCAACAGCCAGTAAGTGTTATACGGGGACCATCTCACGAACATCCTTACGGGCTCATTGTTATCAGCTTGTTCAAATCCATTTCGCTCCTTAACACTGATCTTGTATACTGAAAACTGTCAACACTAGGGGGCACCACCGGGACACTCTCCCCACTGTGTCGCCGAAATAGTGTCCTCGGTGATAGAACATTTGCATTTTGAAAAAGCTCCTGGGTTAGAAGAATAACAAAAACAAACAGGGTAGACAGAAGAAGGACGAATGACCTGAGGAAAGAGGTTGGAATGCAATGTAATGTAACAGGAGGATTAGTGAGTAGCTGGATGAGATGGGCAGGCCACTTGGCAATGATGGATGCTGGAAAAATAGCGAAGAGAGCAGAGGTAGAACAACATGAAGGACACAGGAAAAGGGGAAGGCCACAGCTGAGATGGGAGGACTGTGTGAGGAGGGACATGAGAAGATTAGGGGAGGATGAAAGATGGAGAGAGAGAGCGATGGACAGCAAACTATGGAAGGAAAAGACACAGAGAGTGGTTCAGCTATACTGTACCTGACCCTCACCCCTGTACAGCAGGGAACAAGGAGGAGAGCACCTTCTTCAATTTAACAACAGATTATATTTAATGATAGATTTTCTTATGAGATCATTATCGTAGTGAAACTTTCCCTGACGTTTAAAACTCCCTCAACAATACATTTTGCTCATCGCAAATCACAGAAATGCCACATCATACGGATTTTCTGTGAACAGTCCAGGTGCGTTTATTTTTGTGTGGATTAAGGCCATGTCCTGAGGTTCCTTAAATTAAGTGATGCAGTTGTATAAAAACAAGCTAACGTTGTAGTGCGTACTATAAATGTTCTATTGTTTTTTAAATGAGGCAGAAACGGGATGACAAAGAATCGAATTACGGTGGTACCTTTAAAAAAATACAACGGGTATGTCTTTACACATCCACGTCCCCTCTGACACCATGTACATCATTGTAGTTAGTGAGCTAAATTGGATGTAATGGCTGCTCTGTTAGAAAACAGAGCAACAAGAGAAGGAAAGTGGATTCTATTACTTCTTTTTCATCCTTCCTATCATCCAAACTAATTGGGAGCAGTTGTAGAGGCATGGTTCTGTCTCACGAGACAACGCCTGTCTTTGCTGCATCATGCCCCTAAATTGCCAGCGTCATGCCTCGCATACTTGATTTCCTGTTTAATCCTTGGCATGCTGCGATGTCGACAGCTGAACCGCCATGCCAATAAGACTGGTTTACTAGATGAACCTGTTTCACACAATTGTTCTCCAGCTCAACGAACGATCGCTTCTATAATCCCTTATAGACGTGTTTATATATATGTATATATATATATATGTCTGCTCGTTTTATGGTTATTTCGTGAGGGTGACAATTGGGTTTAAAGAGTATGAAAATGGCATGAGAAAACCTTAGCCCCATTTCATATCCATCCTTCTGTTGACAACTTTAGAAGGAGCGAGAAGGAGATGGGAGATGGAAGTGTTGTAGAAGGAGAAGACAGGGACAGAATGGGAGATGGAAGTGTTGTATAAGGAGACAAAGAAGACAGAGACAGAATGGGAGATGGAAGTGTTATAGAAGGAGAAGAGGAAGACAGAGACAGAATGGGAGATGGAAGTGTTGTAGAAGGAGAAGAGGAAGACAGAGACAGAATGGGAGATGGAAGTGTTATAGAAGAGAAGAGGAAGACAGAGACAGAATGGGAGATGGAAGTGTTGTAGAAGGAGAAGACAGGGACAGAATGGGAGATGGAAGTGTTGTATAAGGAGACAAAGAAGACAGAGACAGAATGGGAGATGGAGGTGTTGTATAAGGAGAAGAGGAAGACAGAGACAGAATGGGAGATGGAAGTGTTGTAGAAGGAGAAGACAGGGACAGAATGGGAGATGGGAGTGTTGTATAAGGAGACAAAGAAGACAGAGACAGAATGGGAGATGGAAGTGTTGTAGAAGGAAACAAAGAAGACAGAGACAAATGGGAGATGGAAGTGTTGTATAAGGAGACAAAGAAGACAGAGACAGAATGGGAGATGGAAATGTTGTAGAAGGAGACAAAGAAGACAGAGACAGAATGGGAGATGGAAGTGTTGTATAAGGAGACAAAGAAGACAGAGACAGAATGGGAGATGGAAGTGTTGTATAAGGAGACAAAGAAGACAGAGACAGAATGGGAGATGGAAGTGTTGTATAAGGAGACAAAGAAGACAGAGACAGAATGGGAGATGGAAGTGTTGTATAAGGAGACATAGAAGACAGAGACAGAATGGGAGATGGAAGTGTTGTATAAGGAGACAAAGAAGACAGAGACAGAATGGGAGATGGAAGTGTTGTATAAGGAGACAAAGAAGACAGAGACAGAATGGGAGATGGAAGTGTTATAGAAGGAGAAGAGGAAGACAGAGACAGAATGGGAGATGGAAGTGTTGCAGAAGGAGAAGAGGAAGACAGACAGAATGGGAGATGGAAGTGTTGTAGAAGGAGAAGAGGAAGACAGAGACAGAATGGGAGATGGAAGTGTTGTAGAAGGAGAAGACAGGGACAGAATGGGAGATGGAAGTGTTGTATAAGGAGACAAAGAAGACAGAGACAGAATGGGAGATGGAAGTGTTGTATAAGGAGACAAAGAAGACAAAGACAGAATGGGAGATGGAAGTGTTGTATAAGGAGACAAAGAAGACAGAGACAGAATGGGAGATGGAAGTGTTGTATAAGGAGACAAAGAAGACAGAAACAGAATGGGAGATGGAAGTGTTGTATAA
>CM034531.1:58333214-58549895 GCA_020002185.1 Paraescarpia echinospica
AGTGTTGTGGAAGGAAAAGAGGAAGACAGAGACAGAATGGGAGATGGAAGTGTTGTAGAAAGAGAAGAGGAAGACAGAGACAGAAGGGAGATGGAAGTGTTGTAGAAGGAGAAGAGGAAGACAGAGACAGAATGGGAGATGGAAGTGTTGTAGAAGGAGAAGAGGAAGACAGAGACAGAATGGGAGATGGAAGTGTTGTGGAAGGAAAAGAGGAAGACAGAGACAGAATGGGAGATGGAAGTGTTGTAGAATGATAAGAGGAAGACAGAGACAGAAGGGAGATGGAAGTGTTGTAGAAAGATAAAGGAAGACAGAGACAGATTGGGAGATGGAAGTGTTGTAGAAGGAGAAGAGGAAGACAGAGACAGAATGGGAGATGGAAGTGTTGTAGAAGGAGATGAGGAAGACAGAGACAGAATGGGAGATGGAAGTGTTGTGGAAGGAGAAGAGGAAGACAGAGACAGAAGGGAGATGGAAGTGTTGTAGAAGGAGAAGAGGAAGACAGAGACAGAATAGGAGATGGAAGTGTTGTAGAAGGAGAAGAGGAAGACTGAGACAGAATGGGAGATGGAAGTGTTGTAGAAGGATTAGGGGAAGACAGAGACAGAAGGGAGATGGAAGTGTTGTAGAAGGATAAAGGAAGATAGAGACAGATTGGGAGATGGAAGTGTTGTAGAAGGAGAAGATGACAACCAAAACTAAGATGATATACGTAATGTTAGCAGAAGCCTCGGAATGACAGTGAAACATAATACAAGTGGAACCTCACTATTAAGACCACCCTGGGCACTGAGCAAAAGAGACCTGAATAGCAACCACTACAAAATGCATGTACTTTTTTGGACTTTTAACTGATGAGAGATCCCCTCATTGAGAGGGATATATATAAATCACCCTCCAAGGGGTAGAGGGGAAGAAGTCTTGTGCAGTAAACTCACCCTAGATGAGCCGGGCAGTGCAGAGAGTTGGCTGTAGGTGGGAAACATGAATATTTCAGCGTCGAACTACAACAGAGAGTTGTGCGCTAACCGATGCTGGAGGGAGGTGATTAATGCAGGTAATGATGACAGAAAGCTTTGCGTGGTGAATCGCCTGCATTAATATACAGGTCGTTCCCCATGTCACTCTTAGTTGCCCAAATTCATTCCGCCACTAAATGATTATTTACTTATTTATCCATTTTTTTGTTTGCTAGGTCAAGTTGCCATCAGCTGACGAGGCAAAACGTGATCGCTTCGCATACTCGTCTCCAACTGAATAAATCTTTACTGTCATTTACGCAAAAAATCCTCTTCTGGTGTCGCTCCAGGTGACCTTTTTTTCTAAAGTATTCCTGATTTTTTGCAATGCTTTTAACAGTAAAATATCATTAATGTAATTACAGACAAATATTTCTGATCTGATCTGAGTGCAGATGATAAACAAACAGAAATAATACATCAAAATGCACAGAAACAGTTAATGTTCCTAAGAATAGAAGAAGAAACCGCAGAGCAGACGATACAAATTTAAATCGTCAGCTCTGCTGTTTCTGTCTATGTAGTAGGTGCATTTGTTGTTTGCACCATTTTGGCAATGAAAGTAACACTCCAAATCCCCATTATCACACATGACAAATTAATGTCCAACCCTAAATTTGCAATGTTTTAAATGGACAATACAGTAATTGAATCTTGACCATAGGCAATAACGTGGTCAAACACATTAGTAATATAACATTTGCGAAACCTAATATTGACCTATATAAATTTATCTTTTCTGGTCGTAATGCTTAATATTATTTAATGAACATTAGCACCTAAGGACGGGAAGGTAGTTAACACCATCAGTGACCTCTGTCATTATTGTTTGTCAGATGAGTTGTTTACGAACAGAAAACATGAATATTTCACGAAGCTAGGAGAATCATGAAGTATGTTGCGTGAGAACAAACATGAATCCATTCAGATAATGAGTGAAACAACCACAAAAAAAGTCTGTGAGAAATGTCAGATTCATCAAGGTGATGTTTGCAGATTGGTAGACAAGAGTACAAAAAGAAAATGGCAAAAAGGAGTTGTTTACGAACCGAAAACATGAATATTTTAGCACGGAGCTGTTAGAATCATGAAGTATGTTGCATAAGAATAAACATGAATCCATTCAGATAATGAGTGAAACAACCACAAAAAAGGGTCTGTGAGAAACATCAGGTTCATCAAGGTGATGTTTGCAGATTGGTAGACATGAGTACAAAAAGGGGAGGGTTGAGGGGAGGGGAGGGGAGGGGAGGAGAGGGGGGAGGGGAGAGGATGGTAGGGGAGGGGAGGGCAGGGCAGGGCAGGGCAGGGCAGGGCAGGGCAGGGCAGGGCAGGGCAGGGCAGGGCAGGGCAGGGCAGGGCAGGGCAGGGCAGGGCAGGGCAGGGCAGGGCAGGGCAGGGCAGGGCAGGGCAGGGCAGGGCAGGGCAGGGCAGGGCAGGGTTGAGGGGAGGGGAGACGGTTGGTGGAGACAGCAGTGTAAGAACAGTTACAGACAGGGAAACAAGAGGAGAACAATGTTGCCGTAGAAATTCTACCAAATTTAAATTAAAGAAACAGTGTTGAACATTTTAAAATGTCCTTGCATCAAGAAGCACAGTCATCTCTGATATCAACCATTTCAGAGCCGCGCGTGCGTGTGTGTGTGTGTGTGTATGTGTGTGTGTGTGTGTATTTGGGATTAATGTGCAATTAGTTTTACATTTGCAGCTACTTAGACATTTTCTGGAAACGTTTTCCTACAATTTAACAGCGCAGTCAATCTTAATTAATTTACCACTTGTGTGAAATCCTGAAATTGACACAACTCATTGTAAATAAATCACTCCCAAATCTGATACCCTCAGTTGTAAATAAATTGTAAATAAATCAATATCCCAAACTGATCTTGAAGTGTTCTTGTATCTAGCTTAAGAAGCATTATGGTAGTGCTCTCACCAAAAAAGTCAGATTTAATCCATACCTCACCGTTTATTAGGTTGTCTTCGTGCAGGTAATTGGGTAGAGAATTTCATTATTGATCAGGACCCATTTCAAAGCTTCATGGATAGACAGTATTGGACACTTGTAGAATGTACTACACATCGCAAATTCCTCTGCACCGGTGCCAAAATTATGTTAGGACATTCTTTTCAAATGTATCTTCTGTAACTGTTAAGTCAGGAATGGGCATGTGCTTGTATTTGGATACGGTGTGATCAAGCTGTCTGGTTTAGACTTCAATATCTTCAATCTACACTGACTGGGTTAGAGTGTGGCCCTGCCAGTGCTGCCCCCTCCTGGGAAAGCTGTAAACCAATTTGCTGGTGTATAAATTTACAGCAGAGCAATGCCAAGGAATGTGTCAATGCTTAATCTTGTGTCTGTCAGTCAGTGCCACTAAAATTCTACAGTTGCCTCCTGAAGTCTGATTATGTAGTTGTTGCGGAACTCAGGTATTACCTACCAGGCACTCTCACCGGGTTTCAATGTATTTTTACTTGGACTTGTACTTAAGTACATTTTTTCAGTACTTGTACTTGGGTTTTTGAAACGAAAAGTGCTTGTACACTGTACTTGGTAAATTGTACTTGCAGAAATATCACATAGATATAAAGTACGTAACTCGAATAATTGGAATAAAATTACATTTCTCTACTGTTCTGCTTGTATGATGCACTACATCGAATGCCCATCCTGGTTACATCTACAGTTAATAATACATATTTTCAAAATACAGTGGACCTTCACAATTAAGGTCACCGACGGGTCTCAACAAAATTGACCTGAATAGCGAGGTGACCAAATTAGCGGGGTTAAATCCTATACTTTACTGTTATAAAGATAATTTGGGACTGTCCCAGGGTGACCTTAATTGCGAGGTGGCTGTATTACTTAGGTGACCATAAAGCAAGGTTCAACTTTGGTTAACAGTTGGCACCTCGGTAATTTTATTATTGTTGATCATTATGACTGAAATCTCTCTCTAATAGAAGTTTTCGTATTGTGTTGTTTCCTAAGGTTCTTAAGGTGGTCATAGAAAATGTTCTAGGAATCCTAAAACTATCGATGATTGTCCTCAAATTGGGACAAAAACCTGGACTGTGACCTTTAGTGTACACAGCCAACCACAGCTGTTACTAACGCATTTATTTATTTCTCTCACAGCGTCTCCAGGCCATGCTGCTGCTCCCTCTACAGGAGCTGTCAGGAATCATTCACCCAGACATTCGACAGAAGCAGTTAGAATGTATACTACAGATACTACACAGCAACGGTGATACTCTCAACCAGGGCTGGCCTCTTGTTCTTGCCGTCATTGGGGCAATCAGCAACGAGCAGGGGTAAGTGACCGCAAACTGACCAGAAATACTTGGCTACCATATAGTTACAAATAGAAGAACATGTCGCAATAAAAATGCACCCTGTTTTGAAAAGAATATGGTTTTTTGTCTGCGGAAGTTAATGTTAGCAAATGTACATCTTTGTTATGACCTGTGATACAAGAACAGTCTAACTATAATCAAGTTAGCATATCTATGTAAACGTATGTTTTTTTAGAAATGTAAAAATCCCCCTGCAGTTAAGGGTTCTTGCCAAATTTTGGGTTCATACCAGACGTTAGACAGACGTAAATCAGTTGTTTCCAAACATAAAATGTAACTTGCAACAATCAATGTAATGCAAGCGTAGTTGTCTGTTAGTTATATATGTTTTTTTTTTTCATTGATCCCATCATGCAGCAGTCGTTTCGTTTAGTGGTACATTATTACTGACTAGTTCTGCATGTTACTTTCAGAGAGAATTTGATTCGACTGGCATTCCAGAGTCTACAACTGGTCGTCACCGACTTCCTTCCCACAATGCCCTGCTCATGCCTGCAAGTGTGCGTCGATGTTGCCGGAAGATTTGGTCTGCAAACAAGAGAACTAAACATCAGTCTGACAGCTATAGGACTGCTGGTGGGCATGACCATATCAACCTGTCTGTCTGTCTGTCTGTCTGTCTGTCTGTCTGTCTGCCTGCCTGCCTGCCTGCCTGCCTGCCTGCCTGCCTGCCTGCCTGCCTGCCTGCCTGCCTGCCTGCCTGCCTGCCTGCCTGTCTGTCTGTCTGGCTGATTGTCTGTCCATCCGTCCGCCCGTTCGTCCATGTGTCTGTCTGCTTTCCTGGCTGTCCATCCATCCATTCTTCCATCCGTCTGTCAGCCTGCCTATCTGTCATCCTATCTGTTTGTCTGTCTGTCTGCTTGCTTGTCCATCCGTTCGTCTGTCCGTCCGTCCGTCCATCTGTCTGTCTGTCTGTCCATCTGTCCATCTATCCGTTTGTCTGTCTGCCTGCCTGCCTGCCTGCCTGCCTGCCTGCCTGCCTGCCTGCCTGCCTGCCTGCCTGCCTGCCTGCCTGTCTGTCTGTCTGTCTGTCTGTCTGTCTATGTGCTTAAGTATCAGTCTGTCTATCTCTGTTCTTCTGTTCAAGACATTGCTAACTTTTCTCCATCCACACCGTTTCGCACCACTTGAAACTCATGTAAATTAAGACATAGTCATAATATCATTTAAAATATGAATCTTCAAATTGACATGTGTGTTTTCACATACACACTTCATCACCCACACATCACCTTTTTGACAGAATTATTCTACAAAACATTCGCTCATGACCTACATAACCCCGGTTGCCATGGTTTCCGCCCGCAGTGGAACATCTCTGACTACTTATGCCAGAACCACGAGAGGATCGTGCGAGAGCTGGCGGGGGAGCTGGGGGGAGGGCGGGAGGGGGAGCTGACCCTACCCCCCTACGACGCCCTCTGGATGAGTGTGTTTCTGCAGCTGGGGGAGCTGTGTGTTGACCAGCGCCCGGCGGTGAGGAAGAGTGCCGGTCAGACGCTCTTCTCGACCATCACGACCCACGGGGCACTCCTGCAGCCCCACACCTGGCAGACCGTGCTTTGGAAGGTAAAAATAGTTTATTGAATATCTCAAAAGAGAACTTTGTCGTGTCGTCCTTTATACTTACTTACTTGGTCCCTTAACCAACTTGGTTGTTGAGGGGGGAAACAGTGACGCTGCAGCTGCGATATTTCGCTATTCTTGTCTGTCACAAAATAAAACATAGACAGTCACAGTAAAATAAACATAACTCACATTCCCACACATTCACTCCCCTCTCTCTTACAGTGTAGACTTGGGCAAGGATTTTTCAGGGAAATTGACCGATTTCAGTTTGTACGCCAACCCTTGTGATTATATGTATTGAAATAAAATTTGCACCACTAAAAACGTCAATATGTTGTCTGTTTATATGTAAACATTTGTTATGATAACACAAAAACTACGAGTTCAGTAGGCTTCCAAAATAACCAATGAATCACCGATCTACAGGCCGTGGCGACATGCTGCCTGTGCTAAGACGCTATATTGTTACGCTGGTACTGAGCGTAACACTGCGCTCCGGTCAGGTCAACAAATTAAGCGTAAATCATGCTTCATCACAGACCTCGCGCCACATCAATTTTAGCCATATTTAGTCAGAATGAAGTTTATATTGATGAGGAATGGTAGTTTGACCGAACAGCAATTGTAACATAAGCCTATGCATAACTGTCATCTTTTGCTAATAACTTCACTATTTCACATCAGATCGACTAGTGTTTATCACCAATCGATTCGGCATTAAATTTGGAATCAAATAAATGTTGATTTGTGAAAATTACATTTAATTTGTTGCTGCACCGACACTTAAAAGGTGAAAGATTTGCAAATTTTACCCGAGTATCGACACTTAGCGCGGCTTCGGTAGCTCACTCACTCACTCGTTCTGTTAGTTAAGTTTCTAATATTTTATTCGATGCGTATGCAAGATATTTTTGCATATTGTGGATCCTAACTGCAAACAAATATGATCTACACAACAAATAATATTGTATTGATAACTTGTAGCGAATAATTTGAGTCTTTGTTTACCGTTAAAAGTAGATCTCCCCATCGTGATAAAATAGACTTATCCACACAATCTTAGCAATGGACATTAGTTCAAATCAATCTTTGGTTTGAGGGGTGCACGATGCCTATCGTTAACTTACATTTTGCTAAACAGTTGTGTTATCTTCGCTGTTTGTTATCCCACTTTACGTGATCGAATATGTTTTATGTACACTGTAACTTGTATGTGTTATGTTAAAAACGATTAGGGAATTAAAAAATATAGTAAGTACCAGGAATGTCGGCAAATGGTGCTGCTTTGCCCATGTCCGATCGATGAGAATATGTTGGCGTGTCGTTGCTGTTTTGGCCGACTTTCAAATTGTGTTTATGATCTACGGATACACATGGGAAATCGTATTTATTATATAATATCTACTCACTCTACTTTGGAAATAATGTACATATATACGTTATATGTCAAATTAAAGCAAAGATAATATAATGTAATAAAGTAGTGTCGATGATGGAATGCACGGTTTAATTTTGATAAGATAAGTATGTTGATTGTTCCTTTTTGCTATGTGACCAAATAATTTTGAAATGTACAAATTATATTTTAAAGCGAATATCCAAACTTACAAAATTACAAAGAAACAGTGTTTGTGTTAAATATGCAATTACAGATAGTTTTAATTTAATATTATTTTATAAATAAAACAGTTATACTTATATAAAGTAAGCTATGTTTCTTACATAACTTAACTCTCTAACTAAAGTACATTATAAATATCCCATTATTTCTTCGTGTAATTATTTTATTATGTTGCAATGGTTGTTCTGGTTTCAGGTCCAGAACAGTTTTAGTTTTGACAATTTTCCCATTCACAAAACGTCAGATAAAAACCAAACAACATGACAGAGCTCAATGAAACTTGTTTTAATGTCCACATATCAAATTAATCTTGCAGGTGTTCATATTTTTATTTGCCTGAGTTATATTTTTCAATTTTTGCTTGTCTCTTGCCAGGTGGTAACAACACGTTTCCTCATTTTGAAAACATGATATCTCAAAAACTATCATTCACACCCATCTCATATTTTGGATACTAATTGTATGTGTTGTTGTCCTTGGACGGGTGTGATATTATGAGATTCAAGATATTAATTAGAAAGTTGCATCCGGTCAAAAATGGCATTTTTATAATAAAATGCTTGCCCAATCCTGTACAGTGATGATGATACCACTTCGGTTACCAATTTCATAACCTGGTAAAAGTTGTACGTGTGTTGTGCGTCCCTAATAATAATATAAAACTAATAACTGGATTGCTCGATTTCTGACCTAACCATGAACATGGTCGCCTATAGTTGCTTTTGAACAACCAAGGTATTCCGTCCTGAATTTTGCTGGTTTATTTAACTCATCTAGACATATGTTTTTATTTTAACTTTTTTACTTCTAAAATTGACTAAGTTTTATTTTGTAAAAGCAGGTTTTTAACCCGGATAAATGACTAATATATACTACGAATAATACTAAATAAAAAAGCAGTAAAGAGCAGGGGCTGGTTTCATGAAGTGGCTAAGAACATTCTTTACACTAAGATGATCGTCTTAGTAAATGACGTGGGTTTTTTTCAGTAAGCAAACTTAGGAGTTTATGCAAACTCGTGACGCTAAGTAATTGCGTAACTTTAAACACGCTTCATGAAACCAGCCCAGGTTCTTAACCTGGATATGGTGCATTACTAATGCAAACTATGATAATAAATAAAACACCACACATACAGATAATAATAGATAAATAACATGCCCTCATACAACGTCAACGCTTCTTTCTGCAGGTGTTGTTCCCGCTGTTGGACAACGTGAAGAAGCTGTCTGCGATTGCGTCGGGACGACGAGATGATGCCAACGAGGAGAACATTCTGATGCACCATTCCCGGGACACGGCCCAGAAGCAGTGGGCCGAGACACAGGTGTTGACCCTCGCTGGGGTCGCCCGCGTCTTCTATAGCCACCGGGCTGAGCTCCAGCACCTCGGTCAGTCACCGACCTCTGAACCCAGAGAACATCTCAAAATATTCTTTTTTGGAATTAAGTTGATAAATATGTTCTAAGTGTTTTATTTCGACCAAAGTACACTAAGTAAGGGTTCTGTTAAGATTGAAGGAATGTTATTTGGGTCAAATTCCACCCAGTAAGTCATAATCCAGGGATATTTCAAAATACAGGAATTGTCTTATTTGATCCAAAGTCTACCAAATAAGTTATAACCCATGAGATGTTTCAAGGTCCATGGAACATTTTATTTGGCCCAATGTACATTGTAGCCATTGTCTCATTTTATTCAAATGTAATGCAGCACACAAATATTTTTTAAATATAATTATTCATTTATTATTTTCCTTATCTGAATAATATTGCCAAAATATGTTAATTTATTATAAGTTATTTATTAATAATTTGTATTAATATATTATAAGTGATGTTTCAATAGATTTGTCTTTATCTACTCTGCAACAAGGGTAGCTAGTGTTTTTGTTGAATTCATGTCCAACTTGATCTTTGGTCTAGATCTGGCCAGATCAATGCGAGATCAGACACCAGTGCCACCACACAGAGAACTACAGTAGCACTGGTTCTCTCTCTGTTCACTAGGCGGCAATAACATATGTTGGTCTGGAGAGAGACATCATTCATACCAATCTCTTTTTCATTGACGGCCAATAAAGTATTACTTGAGTCTCTTGGAAAATTAGTTGTGTGGCATTTCCTTAAACTTTCACAGCACATTAAGCATCAGTAAACATATCCTGTGGAAATTTTTTGAAAATGACATCATTTTTCAGGGAAAAAAACATTCCCAAATGCAGGCCCATAGCGTGGATGATTGGAGGAGGGTGTGCTTTTAGGGAAAGTAGAACTTTTGGGGAATTTATCATATGTCAAGGTCTTGGCCAGAGTCTCGGCTCCTGTCTCGGACATGGCATCAGAAGATAGGGGGTGCTGTTGGAGATTGAATTGACCTGTCAAGTACATTGCAGTTTGCTGACGTCACAATCTAAATTATGAACATGACCTCCGTCAAGCTTTGCCAACAATGTTGACAACAGATATATGAATTGCATTACCACTGCACAGTACAGTTGTCACTTTGAAAACTTTGCCTTATGTTTTTATCAAAAAGGAAACCTTCTGGGACCAGAATTTCAACGAAAAGTACAACAACAAAAGTCACGGAATGCACTAACACACCACATGTTCAGCATTGGTTGTACGATGGGTTGACAGAGCTTTTGGTCAATTCCTTCAATTTTACATAATTTTGAACAGTTAATGTTCTGCATTTGGCAGAGTAAATGTTAATGATATTGAAATACTAACATATAGGGTATATACCCTCTGTGTGACAGGCGACTTCCCGAGGGCCTGGGTTCTACTGCTGGAGTACATAGAAGTAGCCGCCCTCTGCAAGAATGGTGAAGTATCCCTCGCCGCCTTAAAGAGCTTCCAGGAGATCCTTCACCCCAACGGGGTCACGACCCCTGACACACCCCATGGCGACCCGACCAAGGGTCCCCTTCCAAAGTTGGACCCCGCGCCACGGATGGCGGGCGACCATTCGACATCAAAAGACCCCGGGAAGGTGGCAAAGATCTGCCCTGGGGACCCTGATGAAGAGGCTGCCTTGTGGTCAACCGCCTGGCGGGTGTGGTTGAGTATTGGAACAGCTGCGACCACTCCCCCCTCCCCAACAGAGGACAAGAGCCACCTGTACATCCCCTCCCAGGCGTTTCTCACTTCCCTCGTCATGATATTCCCAGCCCTCTACCAGCATATTAAACACAGGTTTGTCGTCGCCGATCTTCTCAAGTTGTCCTCGGTCCTACAGAGGTCGCTCACAGTGCCGGTGCACAGCGATTCATCGCCGTTCATCATCCCGATCGGCGAGGTGACCTTGACAGCGTTACAGTCAGCCATATTGGCTGCTATCAAGGTCCTTCATAAGGTAATTTAGTATTTCTAGAGTTACATGTTCAAATTGTTATCGTCTGATATTGCCACATGGACGTATTATTGTGATGTTTTTGTTACTTTTTATTGTTTTATTCCAGTACAGTCTGTTTTTCACATAGCTTTAAATACCTTATCGTATAGCATTATAGTTTTGATTTATAATATTGATATTAACTTGGATGTAATATACACAGAATGCATACATATATTTTATTAAATATATATACTATGTTAGCAATATAGATACATTGTATAGACGTTTTATGGTATTGATTACATGTTATGAATACTGGCTACTGTATTTTATGTGTCTCTGAACAAGTATGTGTAGGACTTCTTAAATAAAAGATATTGTTATTATAATATTTTAGTATATTTGTATTACTTGATAATGAATTTAGTTGTAATTCTGAAGATCTATTACTACTTTTACATGAAGTAGAATATTGGTATAAAAGATTTGTAGATTTGACAAGAAACAGTGTGCTAAACAAGTTAACATAAAAATGTCTCATCACCTCTCTGGAATCATGTGATGCGAGTCATGTGACATGAGTCATGTAACGTGTACTGCTTGCTGCAGGAGGTGATGCTGGGCTCGGACAACATCCAGGTGATGTACCCAGAGGTGTTTCACCAGCTGCTGACGTATGTCGAGTACACCGTCAAACCACCCAAGTTTGGCAAGGTGGAGGCGAAGTCTGTGACCGCCGTCAAAGGAACTCAGGTCTGTGTCATGCATATACAATGTACACAGATTTATATGAATTATAAATCCAATTGCACTATCCATAATTGTTATGTAACACATAATACTATACATTATGTTACGTAATCATGTTAATTATGTATATTTGTACTTATTTACTAACATTGAATTATATCATTATTATTAATATTTGTTATTATTATTTATTTTTGTTAAAAGGGGCCTGCCATGTTAGCGACATGTTACATTTTAATGGGAGGAGTCACCTTGACCTTCACATTTATGTAAACTATTTCAATTTCTACATGTACAATACACAAAATTATACAATACAATACAAATTTATTGTCCAATAATAATAGATACATCGGATAAGACCAAACTGGTCAAATGACCATCAGGTAAAACTTGTGCACACTTTGCCAGACATTTGTATTATGTCGGATAAACACAAGATTCCATCAAGGCTTAAAGGGGATTTTCTGATTGTTATACCCTAAAATCATTTTATACGATATAAACATTATCTATTATGATGCACTGACCATCCAGATGTGTTTTAATGAACCAGTTGTTGTTGTTGAACTATATCTATTATGATGTACTGACTGTCCATATGTGTTTTAATTAACCATTTGTTGTTGTTGAACTATATCTATTACGATACACTGACCATCTAGATGTGTTTTAATGAACCACTTGTTGTTGTTGAACTATATCTATTATGATGTACTGACTGTCCATATGTGTTTTAATTTGTTGTTGTTGAACTATATCTATTACGATACACTGACCGTCCAGATGTGTTTTAAGGAACGATTTGTTGTTGTTGAACTATATCTATTATGATGTACTGACTGTCCATATGTGTTTTAATTAACCATTTGTTGTTGAACTATATCTATTACGATACACTGACTGTCCAGATGTGTTTTAATTAACCATTTGTTGTTGTTGAACTATATCTATTATGATGTACCGACTGTCCATATGTGTTTTAATTAACCATTTGTTGTTGTTGAACTATATCTATTATGATGTACTGACTGTCCATATGTGTTTTAATGAACCATTTGTTGTTGTTGAGCTATATCTATTATGATGTACTGACTGTCCAGATGTGTTTTAATGAACCATTTGTTGTTGTTGAACTATATTATGATGTACTGACTGTCCATATGTGTTTTAATGAACCATTTGTTGTTGTTGAACTATATCTATTATGATGTACTGACTGTCCATATGTGTTTTAATTAACCATTTGTTGTTGTTGAACTATATCTATTATGATGTACTGACTGTCCATATGTGTTGTAATGAATCATTTGTTGTTGTTGAACTATATCTGTTATGATGTACTGACTGTCCATATGTGTTTTAATGAACCATTTGTTGTTGTTGAGCTATATCTATTATGATGTACTGACTGTCCAGATGTGTTTTAATGAACCATTTGTTGTTGTTGAACTATATCTATTACGATGTACTGACTGTCCATGTGTTTTAATGAACCATTTGTTGTTGTTGAACTATATCTATTACGATGTACTGACTGTCCATATGTGTTTTAATGAAACATTTGTTGTTGTTGAACTATATCTATTATGATGTACTGACTGTCCATATGTGTTTTAGTGAACCATTTGTTGTTGTTGAACTATATATATTACGATGTACTGACTGTCCATATGTGTTTTAATGAACCATTTGTTGTTGTTGAACTATATCTATTATGATGTACGGACTGTCCATATGTGTTTTAATGAACCATTTGTTGTTGTTGAGCTATATCTATTATGATGTACTGACTGTCCATATGTGTTTTAATGAACCATTTGTTGTTGTTGAGCTATATCTATTACAATGTACTGACTGTCCAGATGTGTTTTAATTAACCATTTGTTGTTGTTGAGCTATATATATTATGATGTACTGACTGTCCATATGTGTTTTAATGAACCATTTGTTGTTGTTGAACTATATCTATTATGATGTACTGACTGTCCATATGTGTTTTAAGGAACTATTTGTTGTTGTTGAACTATATCTATTATGATGTACTGGCCGTCCAGATGTGTTTTAAGGAACCATTTGTTGTTGTTGAACTATATCTATTATGATGCACTGACTGTCCAGATGTGTTTTAAGGAACCATTTGTTGTTGTTGAACTATATCTATTATGATGTACTGACTGTCCATATGTGTTTTAAGGAACCATTTGTTGTTGTTGAACTATATCTATTATGATGTACTGGCCGTCCAGATGTGTTTTAAGGAACCATTTGTTGTTGTTGAACTATATCTATTATGATGCACTGACTGTCCAGATGTGTTTTAAGGAACCATTTGTTGTTGTTGAACTATATCTATTATGATGCACTGACTGTCCAGATGTGTTTTAAGGAACCATTTGTTGTTGTTGAACTATATCTATTATGATGTACTGACTGTCCATATGAGTTTTAATTAACCATTTGTTGTTGTTGAACTATATCTATTATGATGTACTGACTGTCCATATGTGTTGTAATGAACCATTTGTTGTTGTTGAGCTATATCTGTTATGATGTACTGACTGTCTATATGTGTTTTAATGAACCATTTGTTGTTGTTGAACTATATCTATTACGATGTACTGACTGTCCATATGTGTTTTAATGAACCATTTGTTGTTGTTGAACTATATCTATTACGATGTACTGACTGTCCATATGTGTTTTAATGAACCATTTGTTGTTGTTGAACTATATCTATTACGATGTACGGACTGTCCATATGTGTTTTAATGAACCATTTGTTGTTGTTGAACTATATCTATTATGATGTACTGGCCGTCCAGATGTGTTTTAAGGAACCATTTGTTGTTGTTGAACTATATCTAGCCACTTCGCCAATCTTCTCCATGATTTGATAATAAAAATTAACAGAATATCTCCCTTTAATTGTGGGTTGTTGGTGCTCTCTTCGTTCTCTCTGTCTGGGGTGAGGTTGTTGGTGCTCTGTTCGTTCTCTCCGTCTGGGGTGAGGTTGTTGGTGCTCTCTTCGTTCTCTCTGTCTGGGGTGAGGTTGTTGGTGCTCTGTTCGTTCTCTCTGTCTGGGGTGAGGTTGTTGGTGCTCTCTTCGTTCTCTCTGTCTGGGGTGAGGTTGTTGGTGCTCTGTTCGTTCTCTCCGTCTGGGGTGAGGTTGTTGGTGCTCTCTTCGTTCTCTCTGTCTGGGGTGAGGTTGTTGGTGCTCTGTTCGTTCTCTCTGTCTGGGGTGAGGTTGTTGGTGCTCTCTTCGTTCTCTCTGTCTGGGGTGAGGTTGTTGGTGCTCTCTTCGTTCTCTCTGTCTGGGGTGAGGTTGTTGGTGCTCTGTTCGTTCTCTCTGTCTGGGGTGAGGTTGTTGGTGCTCTCTTCATTCTCTTTGCCTGGGGTGAGGTTGGCTTCATCACTGGTCCAGTTTTTGTTTCCGTTCTTTTACAACTTTCAAAATTGTAGTATGTCGACTTGAACCGTGATCCTCTCATTTGATTGAGGAGCCACTCCTCATAAATAAAATTAAGACTGCGTAATCAGAAAGTTGGTTATTTGCAGGTTTGTACGTTTTTGTTATAATTGCATTCATTTTTTACATTTATTCATGTCACATACAAATTGTTAATCAAAACACGAAATCTCGCCAGACAACACGATGTAATATGTGCAAAGATTCTAAGAAATGCAGTGTGCAAAGATTCTAAGAAATGCAGTGTGCAAAGATTCTAAGAAATGCAGTGATTATGCATAACATTCATGTTTACGCTCAGCTTTTTTAAAGGTTTCTTCTCGCTAGACTGTTGTTTTGTTTCCTGTATTAGATCTAGCAGACTTCCCAAGCAGGATTGACTCGAACAGTCTGCAATCTCTAAAGGGTGGTCATATAAGTTTGCAAACTCACAAAATATGTTCAAAATATGTGGGGATGGTTTAGTCATCACCTCATATCGTAAGGAAAAAATGCATTGCTACACTAGAGAGTGAAACATTATTGCAGATTGGCGCTAAAAGCAATTCCAGATGGTAAGAATGACAAGTTCCACATGAAGGGGCCGTGGGAGGGTCGAACCAGTGCTAAGGGAGCCCGTTTGAACGTCTGCATAAACAAAGTGCGTTTGCGTCTCAAGTCAAGATTTTGGCTGGGTCTGCCCTTGTCGCGGCTTGTACTAGTTGTGGCATGGCAACACACTCTACCCTGTACTCTAGACCTGGCCTGCGCAAATCACGACAATGGGCGACCGTCAGAAGAAACAACCAAAGTACACATTTGGCCTGATAGAGACTCTGTACACTGGTCAAGATCTAGGAGCCAGTGCCATTAAGCAGCAGCAATATTCCCCCAGAGAGAGGCTCAACCAGCAGGTCTGATATACTTGCAGGTCAAATGAGGGGCGCATCGACATCAAACGACACGACAGACAACTGGATCTATGAGTAGCAGCAGTATGCCTCGCCCCCCACCTTTATTCTTTACTCCAGCCACAGGGCAGAGCTCTGTTCGCAGCCGCACTCCTGGCTACCGCTATGGCCAGTACACCTCCAGCAGTGCCACCGACATTGTTGCAATTGTGGAACCTTCAGCGGTCCCTTGCTCTAACGACGACTCTTGCTTGTCCCTGTTAACGATTTTGCCCAATGATTCTTGTATGTTGCGCCTCTGAGCTCCGATTCCTGGGGATATAGGTGCTATAGTAGTTTCTCATTGTTATTATTATCACAGAACATTGATGTCCGATATCAGACTAAATTACTTTCATCTGGCCTCAGCCTCCAAACCCCCCCGCAGTAAACATTGATATGATGATATCAATATATTAACAGTATCGGTCCGAAACGTAAAATATCGATGTCCGATGCCAGATGAAACTGCCTCTGACCACCCTCCCCAAATGAAAGTCATTTCATCTGATATCGGACATCAACGTTCTGAGATGATCCCTAAATGCAAAAATGTGTTTACTGCGAACGTATGAGACAATCCGTACAATGTTTCACTGTCTGAAGCGGCTGACCAAAATATCATGCTGTGTTATGATTAATACAGTCATGACTTGAGTCGATATGATCTAGTGACACCCCACGGTCCTGGCCAAGTCCTGGGGTGTTCAGACAGGTGCATGCTGGGACCAGTAATAGCCGTCTTCCGGCTTAGTTGTTCCTGCAGTTTTGTGTCCATGTCCTTGTGTTCAAGTCATTGACCTTGTCCAACAGATCCTGGCTGAGCAAACACCTGTGGCTGGTTGAATGAACTCTTGTGGCTGTATGAATGAACTCTTGTGGCTGTGTGTGAATGAACTCTTATGGCTGTGTGTGTCTGGGTGAATGAACTCTTGTGGCAATGCGACTCTCTACTTTAAGAGAGGGGTCACTAACAACATTGTATTTCCTTACACATGTTTCTACCTCACCTACACCATCTTAGTTTGTATTCTGTGAACTGTTCAGTTCATTCCTCTTTCCTAACAGACATGTACGTTGTCATTTCCAGGCCGACTGGGTAGCCATGAACTATGTGCCGTTTGCCGAAGCTATCGTTGGCATGGTTACGGAGTTGTATCGTGCGACGGCGAGACATCCGTCCGTTATCCATGGTCACGTCCTGCAGAATATAGTCAAGGTGAGGCCACCGCTGATTACACAATTTAATTTACTCTTACCCATGTACAGACGTACCCATAACAGTCAAAAATGTTTAATTATAATTACTCAGATTTGTTATTGTTTAAATTTCTTTTATTGTTATGCAGGTTTTTTATTATGATCGACAGTAAGACTGTTTATAAAAGCCATACGAACTTAATTGGTCGAATGAAAAACAAAAGACTGATGTAATTTATAATGCTCCTCTCAATCACCAGGTGGCACCACTTAATCAGAAGGATATCAAAATAGCATGTCATCACCATTGCAATAGGAGAGAATCCATAATGATTACTCCACCTATGATGAATATGCGGCTTGCTGGTTTTATTTGATTTCCTACACTTCTATTGTACTGGTGGTTGTCGCATATCTAGGAACTCTGAAATGTTGGGACCAAGCCTGGGTGATCAATGGTTTTTCATGCTAGAATGTGTGGAAAGAAATTAAAGAAAAATTTTCAGTCGGTGCCACCCACCCTGGATCTAACTAAATATGTCACTGACTAGTGACGGCAAAGTACGTAATTTTTTTTAATGACGGTAATGGATAGCCGTCGTTAAAATCAAAGGCTACTAACGCAAATGTCACAGGATATAAAGTTTTAGTTTGTTTTTGGGATGTTATTTTACATGTTTGTCATTTTGCACAAAACTTAAGTAAACTGATGTTTAAACGGCAGTGAAAATGTCAAGAAAATGGCATGACAGATTTTCCGAGGAGTTAAAGAAGTGTTATTTAAAAACGAGTTGTTTAGCTTAGTCACCCCAGTAAGACATTCTTCCCACGTTCGATTAAACTATATTCAAAATGGGAAATTCCTGTTTAATGTGATTTTTGTTAAATAGAAATAGGCACAGCCGATGTCTCGTATGTTGGATCTTATTAGTTATTGCAATTATGTTGATAATATAGAGTGTAATTATGTTGATAATATAGGGTGTAATTATGTTGATAATGTAGGGTGTAATTATGTTGATAATATAGGGTGTAATTATGTTTATAATGTAGGGTGTAATTATGTTGATAATATAGGGTGTAATTATGTTGATAATATAGGGTGTAATTATGTTGATAATGTAGGGTGTAATGATGTTCATAATATAGGGTGTAATTATGTTGATAATATAGGGTGTAATTATGTTGATAATGTAGGGTGTAATTATGTTGATAATATAGGGTGTAATTATGTTGATAATATAGGGTGTTTTAAGAGATAGTTTATGAACAACTGTGGGGTAGACGAGCTACTTCACATAAGCAAATCACCTACTGTTTAACATGATGTCAAAATGTCAACGCAGGGCCAAATAAATGTGACATTGGATGTCAATAAGTCAGTCACACAAACATAAACAAGACAAGGGCATTGACCCAACACAGTGATACTACTAAGACGGCTGTACACGCAATACTGTTTATTCACTAATTTATACACTTATTCACTAATTTACACCTTCCGCCATCGCAGAAATCAGAGACACGATGAATAGCGGAAACAAATTCACACGCAAACTCTCCAAAGTAAAATCACATCAAAATCTCAGGAGAATTACTGGAGTAGTGTCAATGTTACTATCGTTACTAAGCATGGAGTAATTGTAAATGTTACAATCGCTACTAAGCATGGAGTAGTGTAAATGTTACTATCGCTACTGAGCATGGAGTAATTGTAAATGTTACTATCGCTACTGAGCATGGAGTAATTGTAAATGTTACTATCACTACTGAGCATGGAGTAATTGTAAATGTTACTATCGCTACCGAGCATGGAGTAATTGTAAATGTTACTATTGCTACTGAGCATGGAGTAATTGTAAATGATACTATTGCTACTAAGCATGGCGTAATTGTAAATGTTACTATCGCTACTAACCATGGAGTAGTGTAAATGTTACTATCGCTGCTGAGCATGGAGTAGTGTAAATGTTACTATTGCTACTAAGCATGGAGTAGTGTAAATGTTACTATCACTGCTGAGCATGGAGTAATTGTAAATGTTACTATCGCTGCTGAGCATGGAGTAATTGTTTACAATCCAAAATACCTTTGTCACATATTATGTAACTTTAATTTCAGTTTTGCTAGAAATGTTGTTGCGACTATTCCTAGCCCAAAACGGTAGCATTATATTTCTGTTATTGGACATTACAAAATGTTCAGTCTGATTTCCCAGCAGTGGCTCTGCATTGCCTGATTTATCAACATAACCACATTTGTATAACTTACAGTTGGAACTGCATCGATACTTAGATGAAACGAATATATCACGAGACCAAGTTGCCACTAGGAGCAATCCCATAATGCAATGTGGATGTTTGCTGAACATTGTGAAGTGTCTTCCATTTGTGTCATGATGTCTGCAAACCATTATATTCACCATTTCATTTTGCATTTGCTCATTTCATTAGCTACTTCCCACTCAGTTTCCAGTGCATTTTCTAGAAAGGACAACACTGATGTTTAAATAGAATCACTGGTACATCATTGCTGCGGTTTTCTAACATTATGCCCTTTTCATCACCGGATTGTTCTAACATTATATTCATCACCGGTTTTATATCATTTTCTGATATAAATCATAGAAGTATATTGCAGTTTGACAAGGGACAACATTCCATGTAATTTTGTACATAACACTACACCATTAACACATTTAAGTGAATGTTAGTGATTTTCATTGGTTAACTTTGTTTCATCGGACATTGAGTTTATAAAGCTTTTGGTGACGAGACAAACACTCTGCCAACATTTTCTTCAGACAGTATTGATTGTGGATATGAAAACACCTGTAAGATGATATACTATTATGTCAGACTGAAATTATTTTGAAAATATGTTGCTTCTTGCATAAATTTATTTCTTTAGAACATTTATGAAATATGTCTATACACTTTTAACAAAAACGTTTCCCCACGAAGGTTCTATTCTGTACACTTCGTACTCCCTGAGCAATTATTGGAAATACCCAACTGTATATCCCTGCAATAAAAATTGCACAAATGTACCATAATGCACACATTCGCCATGCCACTACACTCATAAACACATAAATACCCTTTCAGTGAGCAGAGTAATTAAACAGTAACGAATGCACTCAAAAGAAAACTGTCCTTGAAAGTGCCATATCGGCTGGAAGATTAAGTGCACATTTAAAAGATCAACATTCAAGATCACACATGCATAGATCTACCTGTAAGGTTGTAATTCGATTAGTTAAGGTAATATGACTTAGATTTGTGCATATACCCTCCGACCTACTGTCTCCACATGGAAATGTGCACGAAACCACACACAGGATATTTTGTCATTTTAACTATCTCATTGGACTGATTTATTTCCTGCATGTTTTTAGTAAAAAATCCTGTAATGTTGCATGATTCATTCCCATTATACAATATATTTAACAATAAATTACTTTAAAAAGAAATAACATTTTTATTATTTATATATATATATACTGGTATAATATATGTTTATGTCTTAAACATGTCATACACAGACCAAAAATTACTAAAACTCCACTTTATGTAGCCTCTGCTTTATCATCACTTTCAGTTGGCCACAGCTGGTCGGCTTGAAGTTTTGATATTTGGTTGCACCATTAATACATTTTAGCTTAACATGCTAATTTTTAGTGTACATATCTGCATACCCACAGGGTAGTTTAACTAAAGTAGAATAATTCATATAATTATTTGTATGCCAAAATTATTTTGATAAATTTAGATAAGTTGTTGGCATTGCTGCATGTCATAATTACCTGAACATTCCTTTTGTACCATGGAGACACGCCACTGAGTTCAATCAGGAGTTTTGCCTGAGGTAGACACATCTAGAACTGTGGTAAACACTTCTAGAGCTGGTCTACCCTATGTATCAAATTCCTGTTGTCAACTGTGTGATTTGGCAAATACCCAGCTGTCCAATTTTTTTTTTCTCTATAACAAACTTAAAGGGAATAAAAACATATATTGCTTGAATTCATGTTACATTACATCCTGCTATCTATTTCCATGTCCACCAAGCCAAAAAAATCAAAAAAATTCAATGAATTAGAAATTCCACATTTTATGGTGTACATCCGGACATTTTCGAATATGCATATTTTGGGCGCGCTTTTCGGGATGCCGAGATGTGACGTCACTTATGACTCAAACTCGCATCAGGCCGACCCTTTCCATGCATTCAGAGCATGTTTATAAGTATAGCTTTTGGGTCGAAACGAGCGTCAGAACGAGTTATTGTGCAATATTCCGACGTAATACAAACACTAGTCATCATAGAGGAACAAGCAGTAGTTATCTTACGGTTCCACATGAATCAAATTTTATTCAAAACAACGAATGCGAATGGGCCTACAAGTCGACTAGGTTTCGCCAAACTTGGGCTCGTTTTCTAAATAATTATATCGAATGCAACCAACGGGAAATAATCTACACCAATAAACATACATAGCAAACATATATTGTATCCAGCTACATCAAGTAACATGTATAATCTCATAATATCACTAGAATGTCGATATATGACGGAGTTGTACAATTTATCATAACAACTTAAATCAGTCAGAGAGCTTCCGTTGGTCCCGCTAGTTCAGTGGGTAGGCGCGTTGGTTACTTGTCATTTATTTTACAATCGGGCGATGCCGGTTCAATCCTGACAGCATGCAAACCTTTGATTTTCTATACACTTTTTTGTTTATGTTTTCACAAAGTAATATAAACAAAATCATTTTATACTATAATGCACTGTTTGTAAATAATTT
Source organism: Paraescarpia echinospica (assembly GCA_020002185.1). NCBI lineage: Eukaryota > Metazoa > Annelida > Polychaeta > Sabellida > Siboglinidae > Paraescarpia > Paraescarpia echinospica. Next base: position 58,355,287 of record CM034531.1, read on the forward strand.
TTATTTTTTTAGTAACTATTTATTCGCCACAAAAACGAAAATATGGTCATTATATAACGATGTTTCTAAATTTTATTTATCCAAACAAATATAATGTAATGGATATATAATTTATTAATTATAAATATATTGTACGGTAATATATTGTAATTATATATGTGAAAACAGATTGAGATCTGTCTGGATAAATACAATTTAGAAACATCGTTATATATAATGACCATATTTTCATATTTGTGGCGAATAAATAATTACTACAAAAATAAAAATTATTTACAAACAGTGCATTATAGTATAAAATGATTTTGTTTATATTACTTTGTGAAAACATAAACAAAAAAGTGTAAAGAAAATCAAAAGTTTGCATGCTGTCAGGATTGAACCGGCGTCGCCCGATTGTAAAATAAATGACAAATAGCCAACGCACCTACCCACCGAGCTAGCGGGACCAACGGTAACTCTCTGACTGATTTAAGTTGTTATGATAAATTGTACAACTCCTTCATATATCGATATTCTAGTGCTATTATGAGATTATACACGTTACTTTATGTAGCTGGATACAATATATGTTTGCTATGTATGTTTATTGGTGTAGATTATCTCCCGTTGGTTGGATTCGATATAATTATTCTGAAAACGAGCCCAAGGCAAGCTCGGCAAAACCTAGTCGACTTGTAGCCTGTAGGCCCATTCGTATTAGTTGTTTTGAATAAAATTTGATTCATGTGGAACCGTAAGGTAAATGTTTGTTCCTCTATGATGACTAGTGTTTGTATTATGTCGGAATATTGCACAATAACTCGTTCTGACACTCGTTTCGACACAAAAGCTATCCTTGTAAACATGCTCTGAATGCATGGAAAGGGTCGGCCTGATGCGAGCGTGTGTCATAAGTGACGTCACGATACCACGTGATCGCCTAGCTCATTAAAATTTCATTTTCCGCGGGAATCGCTTCACAGATGGGCTTAAAATCGAATTTATGCTACAAATGTATTTTTCTATATTTGTTTAATGTTATCAAATGTTACATACAATGTTAAACTTTGTGTACACATGGAAAAAGGATTTTAGCTAATGCCTTATTTTTATTTCCTTTAATGATTTGACCAGCAGTCAACTGGTTTGACCGTGCTATCACTACCAGTAGTACGGCTAGTAGCAGCTATATTATACTGTAACTATCCACTGAGACAGCTCCCATAACAAACTCATGTTTTGTACAGTATAAAGTACCATACCACATATGTACATCAACTCATGTTCCTCACTGTGTATGAAGTGCCACACCACTGCGATGTTCATCAACTCATGTTCCTCACTGTGTATGAAGTGCCACACGACATATGTGCATCAACTCGCTCCTAACTGTGTATGAAGTGCCACACCACTGCGATGTTCATCAACTCATGTTCCATACTGTGTAGGAAGTGCCACATCACTGATGTTCATCAACTCATATCCTATACTGTGTATGAAGTGCCACATCACTGATGTTCATCAACTCATGCTCATCATTGCGTATGAAGTGCTACACCACCAATAAGCATGGCATTGATATGTGAAGCAGCATAAAACATACATTATGTACAACTATATCCACCTACATCCTGCATGTAGCGTAGTTTGCATATCACAGTTTGTACACAACACAGTGTCAGCGAGTGAATCAGCACTGTCCGAAAGGTACACCTTAATATCAGGATCCACCGTTACAAACAAGAACTGTCTCTTGTTGTGGCATTCACCAGAAACTCTCTAATTGCTGTAGAGCATACATCGCAGTTTCTCAATCTCGCTTTTGAGTAGCGACACCTCGGTGCGCAGCTGCAGATTATCCTGCTCGAGGTAGACGACCCTCATGGCAATCTGCTCCTCTTTCATTCTACGAGCCTCCCGTGACCTCTTTGCTGAGTCGTTGTTTTTCTGTCGTTTGTCCCAGTACGTATCGTCTTTGAGCTCCAGCGGTACCGCCAGGGCGCGCTTCTTGGGCGGTATCTGCGAGTGCACCGTGCTGTAGCGCTGGATGTCACTGTCTCCGCCAACCGACATCGTCGACGATGTCACCATCGCCTTTTGCATGTCCAATGTCGAAAGGTCGGAGGCCAGTCTCATGCCGTTGTGCACACCGTGCATGGGGGATGTCCCGCTGTTGTAACCCATGGCAACCGCAGCCTGTGACGCGTGCATCCCCATGTGGTATTGTCCATTTTTCATCCCGCCGTGCTCGTTCTTCATCAAGGGCATGCGCCCCCCTAGCAAGGTCGCATCCATCATTCCAAGGTCATATGAGTGCGGGGCCGGTCGCGTCTCCATGCTTGAATCCCTCCTCGCCTGTTGTGTGGTGTGTGCTGCTTGGATTCCCACGGAACCTAGGAAGGAGGGTGGTGCGAACGGGGCGTAGAATGATGCGGAGGCAGAGAGATTGACGGGAGGGTGGGAGTAGGCCTTGAAGGGGCGTTCAGCATCCCTCTGCCCAGGCACCTGATCGAAGGGCAGGATGCTCAACATGGTGCTGACGTCTGTCTGCAATCGAGATCAGATGTCTCTTGGGGCCCCTAGAACAGATTCAAAAAATATATTAAATATATTTAAATAATTGTATATTGTTGGCTGATGTATGTTTTGCCCAATATATCTGTTGTCTGAAATTGTGGTGCAGATTTATTTATCCTTTGCTTGTTTTTGGCATATACATGTTTGCTGAAAGACAAACACAAAATGATTGCACTTGTGCTTGTGTCATCCTTTGTACTTAATGTACCCTGTATTTATATGTTATGTATGTACAAGCTTACATTTTGTATTGATAAATCATCAAATCATCAATATTCCAACAGTAAGTTACAATCCAGAGGGGTTGTCTTGTTTAGTTTGCCAATGTACCAGTTTTCATAATTTATCACACATGAAATTGTGGTTATAGTTTGGTTCGAAACAACCGTATGATTAATGGAGTAATTTGTGTTCAAGCATCTTATATACCAGGAAATCTATGTATGGGCGTCATAGAGTACAAAATGTTTCATGCAGACTGGCAGCCAATCATACATATGCATGTGTACATATATAAATGATTATAAATTATTCCTTTGGAGCTACATTTTGTGACAACCTATACCTGATTTGTGAGCTGATTTATGACATAAATGTTGTCCTGTTTACCCTAAGTTACTGTAAATACATTTAACAACAGATGCATATATCGTGATATTTTAGAAATTTACCACAGCAGGCACTTGCAGTTTAAAAATAACGACACAGCCCAAAAACAAAAAAGGTTAACTAGTTGAATGAGACCTCATCAGACCATTACATTGTAACCACAATAATACAGACTAGTCAGTTAATAGAACGTTGCCGAGCGATGGAAACAACTAGAACTAGAACATTGACTGGATCCTTTGTCACATCCAAATACAAAGTTCATTACAAACTCCCCACCAATACTAAATAGTACTCTGTCCAAAATTGTGAAAGTTCTGTTGCATACAACGGTCTACCGCACATACAACTACCAAGCACCGGTAAGTCTGTATAAGTTCTGCGATAACTTCAAACAGAACAACTGTCATTTTGTTTCCACATCATTCAGTGTTGCATTTTTACAAAACAGAAAATAGGTCATCATCATCTCTCTGATTAGTTATCAACTTGAAACAATCCAGACAAACTACGAGCAAAGTGGTCTACTTACATTGCGATTGTTCACTTTCCGAAATACACGTAATGGAGACTGAGTGAAATGGCTGCATATAACAATATAATGTTGAATCCGTCTGTGGGTGTAGCAGTCTGAGAGTCAGAACTGGGCAGATGCAATGTTACATAAGCCTTGCATAAAGGACAATAACTTAGTGGCTGCCCATTCCCCTAAGGTTTGGACTGGACCATGCTCAGGGTAGGGGGACTGGTCAGTCACCATGGTCCAGTCCGGCAGTGGTCAGTGGATATGTAGTTTACTCGCATCTGTATAACTGTTTCAGTGATAACAATTATCTATGCCATTCTTTACATAGTATTTGTATTCAGATATTCTTGACATGTTTTGTGTTTTATGAAAATAAACTTTCATGTGTTTTGTGAACCATGTATCTGTAACTGTATTTTGACTGGCAAAATGTCCTATGGACACATCACGCCAGTGTGCATAGTGGCTCTTATGGATTAATGTAAGTAGCGATTCATTACCAAATTTAATGTATGATAAATAGCAGTTTTGTTATGCTGTACTTGGATTAGAATATACAATTTTTTTATACAAAAAAATATACGAATGGGTTGGATTCAATTTTCTTTATTTGTACAGTAATGTGTAAGAAAAAACTTAGGCTCGTGATATTTCACTGACTATGCAAAAAATCAGGGCACTAAAATAAACATTGTCATAGCTGCATGTGATTTACCAGTACAATTTTATCCACACTTGTTGGTGTATTTATGGGTTTTTTAATAACAATCTTGTAGAAGTTTCTAACAAGAAACACCCCCTGGTGAAGGTTGAGTGGACCAGCCGGGGGGGGGCCACTGGTGGGCAGTGGTCAGTGAAGCTGTTTCTATGAGAATTACATAACTTGATGCAATGTTAGCCTGGCCAGAGTAAGAGGTGGTAATTGTCTGACTGCCTGGACTTGTTTGGACAAGGTCCAGTGCTGGTCAGCAGTGGCTCTATTATTTACACAATTGGTGGACACTGCCTTGTGTAGTTGTCCTCAGTGCTGGACCCTGGTCAAGGCTGACCTTGGGAGTGGGGTGGATAGGGGAGGGGAGAATGTGGTGGTCAACTGGTGTGTGTGTGTATCTTGACCAAGATGTACTGGAAATGACTGGGTGGAAATAAAGTCACAGGAAAAAGTCACCAAAATGAAGTCACAGAAATAAAGTCACAGTTTTGGCTTGGAGAAAAGTCAGGAAATAAACTCACGACATGGTGTTATTAAAAACCTATGTACTAAATATAACAGTTTTGTACATTTTTACTTGCTGACTCACCAAAGACTTAGCATCTGGAGAGGCAGCTGAAAGTGTGTGTATTGGATGAGTATCTAAAAGCTGTATATCCCTTCTACCTTGTGTCAATGCCAGGAGAAATAAGGACAGGGCAAAACCCATTGCGAGGAACCCTTTCACTTACAGTATGGTGGTGAAAGTGCTCTCAGAAAGACAATACTCTAGATTAATTTCCTAAGTTGGCCCCACTATTCAGTGCCATCAAGTAATAGCTTGTGTTGGTTCAATGGAATACACGGCCTATCAGGGGTCCACCTACCAACTTATCAGGGGCCACCTACGAACCCGTGTAACAATGGCAACATATAGCAATTCACGAAGCTGCTAAGGACAACAAATTTTATGCTTTCTATTTAATGTGTTTTACTTCTCTCACATTGTATTTTCAACTATGTTTTATTACATATTTATCTATCTTATTTTTCTATGTAATATATAAGTAATAATATGTATGTAAGTAATAATACACTAATTCCATATATATGTATATATATGTGGAATTAGTGTATTATTACTTATTTCATATATTGATGCACTGCAGTTTAATCAGTGCACATTTTCTTAAAATAATTTACACTTGACTAAATTTAGCATAATTTTTAAATTGCCACGCAGCATACTTAATTATTATTAATTGTAAAATAAATTTTTAGTTTACGATGTGAATTAATTTAGGTTTTCTGTTAGAATATATGTTGTACACACCTATGAACGGGGCAGTTATCTTGGATTTTACGGCATTAAAATAACATTTTATTATTGTGTAACTAATGAAATACCATGACTAATTGGTGTTTCTGACTAACTGTTCCAGGTGATGACAGTTACCAGACCAATAGTGACACATGAACTGTAATAGGAGAATCAGTTGGTGTATAATCACTAAATGTGGGTTATCATTATAATTATTGTATAATATCATTATCAGTGATTTTAGGACGTAACATCTTGGGAATTTAATTCCAAATAAATTTACAAAAGTAAAGAGATACAGCAACAGAAGAAATGTCAAAGAAAAGTCAAGGGTGATGACAGTTACCAGACCAATAGTGACACATGAACTGTAATAGGAGAATCAGTTGATGTATAATCACTAAATGTGGGTTATCATTATAATTATTGTATAATATCATTATCAGTGATTTTAGGACGTAACATCTTGGGAATTTAATTCCAAATAAATTTACAAAAGTAAACAGATACAGCAACAGTAGAAATGTAAAAGAAAAGTCACAGATGTAAAGTTACATTAAAGTAAAGTTTCCTAATTACATACGTCATAAAGTAAACAAATTATAGTCACAGAAAAAGTTAGCTAAACAGAGTGACAGAAAAGTCATCAAACTTAATTGATCTAACGTTTGCATTTTGTTATTAACAGGGAATTCTTTAGCAGACAAGCGCGGAAGCTCAACCATCAAATGGATTTGCCTGTCAAATAATCTGTTGCATCCACCATTGATTACAGTTAATTAATTTGCATGAAAATTAAAATGGGGTTGATTTGAATTACAAGTATTAAACATTTGGTTTATCTTAAAAGTATTTCTTGAACCTGCATTTTATTCAAGGCAAAACTTAGTAATAATAATAATAATTAACATTTATAAACTTAATATATGATCAAGTTATTGTAATAAACTTAATATATAATCAAGTTATTGTAATGATTATTAACCAAAAATTATCTGACATTATATCATGAACAAGGAAGCGCAGAAGTCATCACCAGGGTTAGGGGCTGCTGAAGTTTTGGTTATCAGAAAGAAAGTAACAGGGAAAAATAACGGACAAAAATTAAAAAAAATTACTGTGGAAAAGGTAAGACTGGTGAGTGGAAAGGTAATTTTGGATAAATATGTCGTCAGGTGGCTACGGTTTCAAATGTTATTAAAGTGATGGAGAGCTCATTCAAAATGTTGGGCACAGCTATGGAAAAAGTGCACTTGTCAAGGCTTGGTTTTAGGACCAGGAACTAGGATGTTTTATGTTTATTGCCAATTTAATTACTGGCTTTTTAATGTGTGCAAATCTAAAGGGAAATTGTTGTTCTATTCCTGCTTCTGGCACGAAATTTCCATTTTAATGCTGTATTTTAAATGGATAATAAAGTTATTGAATCTTGAATCTTAAAAGAAGATTAGCCTAAATAAAATCGCAACAAATGATAGATCTCACTTGTGTTGGTTTCTACTCTACAGGGGAGAGTCTGGCAGTATGTTAATGCCATCAAGTGCTAATTAGTAATCACTGCTCAGTGAGACCAACTATTGTTGTGGTCAGCAGGTGACAAGTCCACCCACCAGTGGCTGCAATGGGTGGACTGTTGACTGACTGCTGCTGACCAGTCTGGACATAGGCCTTAGGGCTATACATATCCAAAGTGTCTGTCTGTGGAGCTTCTCTATCAAATTGTAGTTCTGGTTTTGCAAATTTATGTGGAAAATGTAAGCCTTTTGTATGATTTGCAGTGGTTTAAATTTAATTACAAGTCAGTGGATGAAGTTTTTTGACTCAGATGTGATGCAAAACAAAACACAAAACTTTCATTAGTATAATTGTTTGTTACTACTTTTTAGTACTATCATTTGATTAATTTGTATTATTTTAATACTTTAATTTATTAAGTAAATTGTTAAGTAATTTTAATAAGTAATTTTATTTAGTCATTTTATTTTAATATCATTTTATTGTAATACTATAATTTTATATTATTATAATTTCATTTCATTATTACCACTTTATTACTATGAATTGTAAACTATTTGCATTGTAGTATGCCATCAAGAAACAAACAAATAAAGCAATTTTGAAGACATAATATAAAGGTTCATCTATTTACAGTGTATGACAAATTATTTATTCATCTCTTCAGATAAACTTATTGATTTGGATTTCATCAGCTTATGCGATATTTGATAATAAATAGTACTTTTGCCATCATAAGAAAGATGAGAGTTGGTTAGAACACTAGTGGTTACCTGTTGAGATTGCTACACCCAGGTACGCTTCAGTTGTCAGGTATATGCACAGGTATTTCCAGGTAGTTCCAGCCAGGTATGTCAAACAGTGGTAATCCATGGGTTGTGAGACTGTGGTTCCACTTCACTGATCCATGTGTGTCCGGAGAAGAACTGACCAACAGACAACATAGCAGTCACTACACGGGACACTGACCCTCTAGTAACCTCCCACTTAATTTCACTCGTCCGCTCCCTCGACTGTGACTGTCAGTCCGTCCATCATCAGCCGAACTGACCGGTTACATCGGATTGTGTAACAAGGAGCCAATAATGTTTATTAATCATTCACAAATGTTCGCGCCGTGGCTGACCGTCACATTCAGCGAATGAGAAGATTTCGTTGGTGAATTCATATTTTCGGGGGGGGGGTTTATGTAAGAAGTCTGTGATTATGCAACGGCGGTTGAAGCTTGTTACTGGCTGTTGTGTAACGACTGCCAAATTGGCAGGCTGTCCCAGTTCCCAAGGTACCAGGGAGGGACAGCTTGGACAGGGGAACTGACAGCGACAGGCCAAACTGTGCGCATTCAGAAGCCTAATTATCTCCCAGTTCACAGCTCAGACGTCCCTGTCTCTTAAATTTGAAAACAAGCAGAGAAACCTTAATTGAAAAATCTTATTTTTTCATTAGTGTGTTTGTCAAAAATTGGGAGGTGAAGTATCTTTGTGATATGATGAACTGATAGACTTCCCAGTTTATTCAATTTGAAAATGAGTAGAGAATAATGAGAGAAAGTAAGATTTGTTTGTTCAGCATGGTTACATAAAATGCGAGATGAGATAACTTTGTGATGTAGTGAACTGATCAGCTGTGCCAGTTTCTTAAGTTTACAAACAAGCAGAACAAAATGAAAACAAAAAAATATGAGTTTTTTGTTGGGCACATTTTGATGAAAATCGGAGTTGAAATAACTTTGTGATGTGGCAAAACGGCGTGAGGTGTTTAAACGGCCAGTCAACACCACGGCCGCATATTGATATGTGCTTAAGCTGAAACTGACTGATGCTCATTTAGATAATGCCTGGAATTATTGTTGCATCATTGCCTGCTCATCCCTGATTAAAACCATTAACACTCTGGTTTTAATTGAAGTGCACCTAATCAGAACTAATGAAGCGGGATGGTTGTTGTGTGTTTGTACAGAGAGCTGAGCTGGTCAACTTTCAGCTGTATGGTGCCCTGCCCCCCCCCCCCCCTTCCAGGCCATGTTTCTGGGTTTGACAAGTTTCAGTTTTGATTTTGTAGAATTCTGAGCGAATCGGTTTGTGACACTGACACAGAGTCAGTCAAATGTCAGCAGTGTTTTGTTGGTGCACAAATAAAAGACAAAAACCAAACCATTGCTCCACAAATCAAAACGATTGCTTCACAAATCAAAACCATTAATCATAAGGCATAGTATTGTAATATTTTTAAAGGACCACGATGGAAACATGCTTGCACTTTCTTGTGTCATCCTTATAAAAAATGATATTCAATGTACTCTGTATTGACACATTTTGTATATATATATATGTATGTACAAGTTTACTGTTGTCATATTGAATAAATCAATTGGCCAAAAATAATATAAGACAATACTAATTATAGTAATAATTATTAATGTGTTTAGTTGCTTAAAAAATCCAAGTGAATGGAGTAGCATATGAGTGATTAAAATAAGGTGAACCAGTGGCATAATTTGATGCTGATGACAATTATAATGTTTTACTAATGTTATTTCACATCAGCCAGTCAGACTTTCATATTTAAAATAACTGTAGAAATAACCAGCAAACAATCAATAACACTGACAGAAGGTGATTTTGTTAATGTTTTTAAGTATGGGGTAATCAATGTTTAGCATGTCATTGGACACCGTGGGATACAGCCAATAATAAGCCTTTTAAAGTCTTTCCACAAAATGAAGTTTGACAAATATATGTAAAATATGTCTTATATCATATTTACTGTTGTGGAAAAAAAAAAATTGTGTTTAATCGTACAGTTAGTGAGTTTTTAAAACATACATCACTCTGAGTCCATTCAGTATTTTAAAAACGTTCACATGATCTTTAAAAAATTTAAGCAGGTGTCACAAAATTTTGTTTTTTATTTTTTAAATATAATTATTCCTCTAAATACAATGTCATGTTCTACCACAATAAGTGAAATCTATGGTTGTTATCATCCCAAATGAATGTGTTTATGGGTGTGTCGCTTGTAAGACAAAACGCTTGGTACACATCTTGCCTTGTTGATTGTTGAGAATTACCCCTTTGACAGTCGCTGACATTGCCATCAACCCTCCGTCAGCATAATAAAAATACAAACTCACCCCTCGTTTACTTTTTGACACAACTAGGGATTATTTTTATATGGTGTAAATTACACTGTATCTCCATTGTGGAATTATTCTAGCAGCTCTCCTCTGGTCTCTGTACAAGTTGTATAGAGAGAGGACAGGAAATGGAAGATTGCAGCCTCTATGGGACACAAGTGCAGTCCATTACAGGGAAGAGGAAGCAGGCGGGACAGGGATGAAAGTCCCCGCCACACCTGGGAAGAGGAATGGAGGGGCCTGGGTAGCTTTGTTCCCCCAGTGAAGAGTACCACTCTGGGAGGGCAGTTATGTAATGGTTAGGTAAGGGGGGAAACTGTCCAAACACCCTCTCTTTGATTGTGTGTAATCAAGGAAGCAGACTGACAAAGACTCTGTCATTCATGTCTCCTCTTCCCACAGTTTTCCCCACCCCTTCCCACACCCGGGGTCATGACCTAGCCCTGGCTGTAATCCTGTCAGCTAATTAACCTGCTCTCAAAACTAGCTTATCTCGTTTTTATTCAAGTGAGGTTGACATGTTTGACAGGGTCTGGCTAAAGGTGTGTGTAATCATGTGTATATGCTAGGACTGAAAGTGTGGTTTGTTTAAAATTGCCTACATAATGAGATGGTGGGTGGCTAGGTGGGTGGCTAGGAGGGTGGCTAGGTGGGTGGCTAGGTCGGTGAGGGGACAAGAAAGCAAACAAGAGAGTAACCAGAGAAATGATGGGCACAAAAATGAAAGAATAAAACAATCAATTAATTAATGAGGTAATGAAAGAATAAACAGATGAACGCATAAGTTAAATATAATGCAAGTGTTAGATTTGTGTGAAGAAAAAGAAGACATCTGCAAATCAAAGTGAGTGGCTGAGGGACTCGGTGACCAAGTGGCTGAATGAACTAAATGATTGAGTAAATGAATGATTGAATGAGTCAGTGATTGATTCAGTGAGGGGCTGATTGAGTAAATTATGTGAAATTATGGTTACTTAAATTACATTGCAGTGATGCACTTCCTGTGTGTAATAATTGATTTGAATTATCAACAGATAACGAAAAGTTGTGTGAGTAAATATAAATAGACCACAGAATGAGGGAAGTGAAATTATGTTATTACGATAAACATATTATGTCAATGTTTCTCCAATTAATAAATCAATACGATAATATTTGAAAAATACACAGTTTTACTAGCAAGAAACAAAACAACGTTTGTTAACTAGTGGATAGTTATTTGCTTAAACTATACAGCATACACCGTGTTTGGGTTTTCAGTGTGATAATAAAGAATTCATCAGTTTACAGTTCAAATTAAAAAACAGTATATTACGGCAGTGCTGGTAGTGAAAGCTGTATAATTTGTTACACTGGTGATCAGGTCACTTTTATAGCATGTTTTTAGTGGGCTATCACAACCATTGTCAACATAGCTTTAGATAAAATATATATTTCACAACAATAATTAGATTACTATATTAAACAAATCAAATAATTAATATAGATACTATACAGAGTCTTGATTTGGCGCTCGACTGCAATTTCCAGTGTTGGTTGAACATGAGAATATGATTTAAGGCTACTTAGCTTAGTGTGATAAAGTTTGCAAGCATGGGCCAGCAATTGCAGTCTGGTTATGCAACATTGCAGTAGGTTGTGTCAGGTTATGTAAGATTGCATAGGGGGGAGGGAGGATGATCACTGAGTCACTGGCCAGTCAGACTGGTCAGTCAGGGAGGTCATGAACTCTCCCCATAATCTTCCTAAATCATATATTTGTGAAAACACTTTCCTGCTAATGATATGATGGCTCTTGTTAAGCCTACAAACCAGGGAAGATCAGTGTTCTGTTTTAATAATATTTTTTTCTTAACTTATTTTTAAATCCAAATGAAACTGTTTTTTTAAATATAAATTAATATATATATATATATACATATTAGTATTCAGACTAACTAATTTATTCTTATTTATTTTAAACTTGTACTAATTTTATACTATTTATGTTTTCATTCTATGTACAGACTTATGGGTTACTGACTTCGCTGAAAACCTGGGTGTTTATTTACAGAATGGTTCATATTAAGAAATTAGTTTAATTTATTGCTTAATTGCTTATGGTATGTATACATAAATTAAGAATTTGTTGTTTGTAAGACTGTTGAATACTCCCGACAGCCTATTTATGGAGGACATATGTGACTCAAACAATCAGGAACACATCCCCTGTAAGAATAACATTCTTATGGAGGACATATGTGACTGAAACAATCAGGAACACCTCCCCTGTAAGAATAACATTCTTACAGAGGACATATGTGACTGAAACAATCAGGAACACCTCCCCTGTAAGAATAACATTCTTACAGAGGACATATGTCACTGAAACAATCAGGAACACCTCCCCTGTAAGAATAACATTCTTACAGAGGACATATGTGACTGAAACAATCAGGAACACCTCCCCTGTAAGAATAACATTCTTACAGAGGACATATGTGACTGAAACAATCAGGAACACCTCCCCTGTAAGAATAACATTCTTACAGAGGACATATGTGACTGAAACAAATTGGCTATCGATTGTTTGAATGTTACCAGTCAGTTTAAAAAGATAGTTTCACCACAAGCTTGATTTCCAAGGAATTAGGCATGAATGAACTGTGACCGTGAGACAGTGCCACTCAGGGTCTGTTGGCCCCTGAATGTCCGTATTCACTACTGTACGACTAAGGGGAGATATAGAGGAGATCAGACAGAAATTGTCAAGATATTGAATGGTTATGAAAACATTGATAGAAGAATTGTTTCTCATGATACCAGAGCAGAACTAAAGGACACGAAGCAACATCACTGGAGGGACAGTGTATATATTAGACATCAGAACGTGTTGTGTAGGTGCTGGCAACGTATTGTGTAGGTGCTAGCAACATCACTGGAGGGACAGTGTATATATTAGACATCAGAACGTGTTGTGTAGGTGCTAGCAACATCACTGGAGGGACAGTGTATATATTAGACATCAGAACGTATTGTGTAGGTGCTAGCAACATCACTGGAGGGATAGTGTATATATTAGACATCAGAACGTATTGTGTAGGTGCTGGCAACGTATTGTGTAGGTGCTAGCAACATCACTGGAGGGACAGTGTATATATTAGACATCAGAACGTATTGTGTAGGTGCTAGCAACATCACTGGAGGGATAGTGTATATATTAGACATCAGAACGTATTGTGTAGGTGCTGGCAACGTATTGTGTAGGTGCTAGCAACATCACTGGAGGGACAGTGTATATATTAGACATCAGAACGTATTGTGTAGGTGCTAGCAACATCACTGGAGGGACAGTGTATATATTAGACATCAGAACGTATTGTGTAGGTGCTAGCAACATCACTGGAGGGACAGTGTATATATTAGACATCAGAACGTGTTGTGTAGGTGCTGGCAACGTATTGTGTAGGTGCTGGCAACGTGAACATGTTTAAAAACAAAATTGCTATATACCTCAGAAAGGCACAAAATAAACAAATATTAGACTCTCCGCAAGTCAAGTAGTACCTTGTCCTCTTGCCAACAGGGTCTTATGCTCTGGCTGGCAATCTGATTCATTTTGTTTAATCTTTAAATCTGCAATCTTACCTGTGATACTGAGCAAGCTCTATGTATGACTTCCCCACTTGGTGTTCAGTTCAAGACTGATATCATCTTGACCAGGAGTGACCACAGCACTGACCACTGCCTGTGTCCAGTGAGGAACCACTATGTCCTGACTCTCACCAATAATGACAGCTAAATCACATCAGCATCACCATTTTATGACTCGCTTATGCAACTCTGCATAATTCCCATGCAACAGTGGTGAGCCATTGTGCAGTGGACCTGTCTCTTGACTAGTGGCTACTGTCCACTGTCCACACTAGCCACACCAGCAGTGTCCAGTCAACTACTGACTTGTTAGCTAATTACAGGAACTGTCTGGGGAAACTCATGTTTAATGCATGCTTCTGGTTGGATTCTTTTGCCCCTGCAATCACCTGATGGTATCTGGTGTCTTCCTCAGGAAATGTCCACTTTCTGGTCATCCTGGCCACTGCCAGTAAATGAATGAATGAATGAATCTCTTTAGTACAGAATATAACATTCCATATACAAAGAATAAGTTAAGTGTGCTTCCTACGCACGCATGCACGCACGCACACATAAAATTCCACCTTGTCGTACACCTTTGGAAACATGGAATCATTCTGAGGTAACAATATCCCACCAAACATGCATCATTTAGTGAGCATACCAATATATTAGTATTCTAATTAAAAATAGAGGTACACGTTTATCATACAGCTTTTTGAATAAATGACTATGATTAACTCGGTCAAATACATCCAAAAAACAACACTATGTTACTGTTCATAATATGATATTTAAGAACAAGTTCATTAAATGCATATATGCACATGTCCGCGCCATGTTTCGTTTTAAACCCAAACTGGTTAGGGTTTGTGTACATATACCTTTCAAGTCTATTATACAGTACGTATTCTAAAACTTTAGAAACAACAGTAGCAAGAGCGATAGGTCTCACTTTTGTTTTTAACAACAGGTACAAGTATTACAGAAATCAAAGTTTCCCTCTTTTTTTGTGATGTTTTTGGCAGAATTAATATTATTCTGGCAAAGAAAACTGTTAATTAGTTGTATGTTAGTTAAAACTATTACATTTTAGTCAGCTCCACCAAATGTAAAGTTGTCCTCTTGTCTGTGGTATTTTTGGCTGAATTTGTAAAACTGTTTGTTTACTAGATTTGTGTCAGCTCACCTGTGGACAAATGACATTAGACATCTGAACATGTTTTGCCATAAGCACAATTGTCTCACAAAGTAATTTACTTCTTTTGTGCAGGTTTAAATTGATGGGAATTAGGCACTCTACTTTGCCAGATTTGTTTAGGTTTTGCTTATGGTGAATGTCAGAGATTGTCTGAAAAAATATTGCATGCTTAAATTTGCTCAGCTCTGTTAATCTACTAATCCTGCATAGTAATACATACAATTTGAGTATATAGTTTCCACATGTTGGAAAATATATTATAAAAATTATATCTTCAAAATTAGTCTATTGTGTAACAATAATAATTATCTCCTGAGTCTGCTTTTAATTCTCTTATTCCTATCATTATGTTGTTACAGTTATTGAAGATGAGACTGGTGCAATGTTTCAGAACTTGGACACTTGGACTGCATGCATCATTGTAGGAGGGCAATTATATTGCCTGTCATTATCTGTATCATTCATTGGAGCTTATACTTGTGTTTGCAAGGATAAACTAATCATGTGGTTTTCAGTAGCACAGAGCTGGCATTTATTGGAGGTCAGCCACCTGATATTTAAGTTTATTTCATTCCAGCAACTCCTATGTCTAGTCATAAAGGAAACGAATCAAGGAAATTAGGAACTAACCAGCTGTGTACATTTCTGGGGGAGAGCTGTGATTAGACAGGCCAAGGAGCCAAGTTGTAATAAACAAGTAGTCGATTCTCCATCAAAGCCACATGAGAATTAAAAAGAAATCAGATCACTAATGCCCACGTTGTCATTTTTGTTTGACGATGCTGGCGTTTTATTAAAATTATATTTTATTAAAATATTATGTTAAATATGTTATTGTAACATGTCAATTATTAATGACAACACTTTAATAAGAAGAGCTGTATCACTTGATTGACTTCTATATATTATTGTGCTAAATGTGGGTGCAGTCTGGCAGTATCACGTGCCTCTTTCTGTGTTCATTTCGTTCCTTGGACCATTCACCTCAGATCTTCCAGTTGGCGATGTATTTGAACAAAACAAAGCTGGTTATTTATAGTCATTTACTTACATGTTTACCTAAGTTTTTCAGAGTACCCTGTCCTTAGGACTGCAGTTTACCATATACTTCACACCCTCACAAACCTGTCAATCCAACATTTAACATCTCTGTGAAGTTTCAGCCAGTCTTGTTGCTGCTCAACAGTATTCATTCACATGTCTGTGTGCATATCATCTAATGACAGTCGAGCTGGCATATGTGTGTGGCAGGTCTGTCGTTGTGGTCATGTTTTCTTCCTAATCTACATCCGGGGTGCTAAACTTTCACGGGTTCACCTACAATCCCTCAGAAGAAAAACTGCATTTTTGTTTATTTTACAAAAATTCACTGTTGATTAAGGTTTCTTACCGGATTTAAGGTTCATACTGGACGTTAGACGGACATAAATCATTGGTTCATAATGTTATGCATATTTTCTACGATTGTTCCGAGATCCGCCAAGCAGTTGAGGGACATATTACATAACTTGCATTTCAAAAAACTGATCGCTTTTACATCATGAACGGATACTTTCGGAAACCGCTTCTGCATTGTTATGCACGTAGCGCCGTGGGTATTTTTGCTAGGTCAACCATTTGAGAGTTGTAGAAGATGACAGAATGAAGGATTGACGGTACATATTTGGTTGTGTTGCAGACGTTCCGTGTGCCACTGCGTGTCAAGTACGGCTGTCCGTCGCAGACCACTTGGGTCCTCGTCATCAATGCACTCTTGTCCAATCTCTCCGTCGGACTGCCCATTGCCAGGAAACACGGTCCGTACACTCGTAGCTTTTACACTGTTACAAATGACAATTTACACTCATAGCTTTTTTCATTGTAACAACTGACAGTTTATACTTGTAGCGTTTACATTGGTAAAACTGACAGTTTACAAGTGTTGCTTTTTACACTGTTACAATATGTTTTATATGTTTACAATGTGCATTTTACATTCATACTTTACACTGTTACAACTGATAGTTTACACTTGTAGCTGTTAAACTGCTGCAGCTGACATTGTATACTCATAACCATGCACAACAGTTTTTGCACTGTTATGCTTGTAGCCTTTACTTTGTTACAACTTACGACCACAGTTGACATTTATTCCTTTTACAATGTTACCACTGACAATCTATGCCAGTCTTTTGTCCTCTTAGAAAAAGTGAAGTCTGTAAAAAATTGCTTTCTTAAATTCGCACTGCACTGTACCTTTTACTAAGACTGAATGATTTTACATATTATGATTATGATAAAACAAAGTTTTAACATATATCACTTGTAATATCTTCAAAATGATTCTATATTAAAACAAATCCTAATTAAGTCTGCTACCAGTCTGCTGAAGGAGCCTTGTGTTTGAGTGGTGTGATTGTGTTGTTGTAGCAGTTGTAAATTAGCATTATGTGGCACTGTGTGACTGTGTGGTTACAGAGGCTGCCTTCAAGGGCATGTGGCTGGAGCTGGGGGAACTCATGGAAGACTTTCTCTTCTCACAGAGGTCAGTCACACCACAGGGAGAGTGTACAGTCACAACACTTGCACATGACACATTGCTGTAAGTCATGTGCGAGTAGCAACCCTCACACATGACTATATATATATGTCACACATGACTCGCTGTTGCAAACCTGTGTATCACAACACTTGACAAGTCAATCGATCGATCGATCATTTATTTTCAGTGAACCAGTACAGTTTTTTTATGACGAAATGTAACATCGTTTATAACATGTTAAATTGAGTTATCATTAAGGGGATGAACTGTTTACCTATGGTTCACTGCAGAACCGGTATCTAGTTATTATGCAAATACTCAACTTACTAAAAATTGTAAGTTACAAATCCGTAGCTAATGTACACACTGATGTAACAAACGTAATGTTTACGTTTCATTGAATTTATAGTAATGTTTGTCATGCCTTAGACACACGTAGAGGGCAGACAGATAACAATTCACTGTCATGTGAAACCAGAGCTGAGAGGACCATCAACATAAAGTCAATCATTTGTAATCAATTCTAGATCATCAGTGGTTGGCCAGCAGTGCAGAGTAGGTGTAGGGGACGTTAACAACAGGGGTCTTTGGTTAGCAGCCCTTGTGGAGCGCAGTGGCTACAGCTTCGCACTCTCAACCGAGAGAACCCGGGTTTAAATCCTGTACTGCGGTGTCGAACCTTGGGCAAGTTCGTTCACTCTGTGTTGCTCCAGTTGACTCAGCTGTATGAATGAGTACCTGAATGTAAAGTCCTGAGGACTGGATACTGTGCTATATAAGAACTTACCTTTACCTTTTTAACAACCCATCCTGTTAACTAATGTTGACTTTATTTTTATTCATTTATTTAATAAATGTTGTATTTATTTTTCAGCCCAGCGCCGGCCAACCAATCAAACGACCAGTGCCAGAGAGATGAGGCAATAGACTGTGAGGTGGGTGTTATGTCCGTATAAGGTATGGCAGTGTCGTAGAGATGAGCTTATATACAGTGAGGTGGTTGTTATGTCCATATAAGGTATGGCAGTTTCAAAGACATGAGCCTATATACTGGGAGGTGAGTATTATGTCCATATAAGGTAAGGCAGTGTCAGAGAGATGAGCCTATATACTGTGAGGTGGGTATTATGTCCATATGAGGTATGACAGTGTCAGAGCGATGAGCCTGTATACTGTGAGGTGGGTATTATGTCCGTATAAGGTAAGGCAGTGTCAGAGACATGAACCTATATACTGTGAGGTGGGTGTCGATATGAGGTATGACAGTGTCAGAGATGAGGCTATAGACTGAGGTGGGTATTATGTCCATATGAGGTATGGCAGTGTCAGAAACATGAGCCTATATACTGTGAGATGGGTGTTATGTCGATATGAGGTATGACAGTGTCAGAGAGATGAAGCTATAGACTGCGAGGTGGGTGTTATGTCCATATAAGGTATGACAGTGTCAGGGAGACGAGGCTATAGACTGCGAGGTGGATGTTATGTCCATATAAGGTATGGCAGTGTCAGAGAGGCGTGGCTATAAACTGAGGTGGGTGTAATGTTTATATAAAGTATGGAGTATGGTTAATGAAACTTGGGTAAAATTAATAGTGAACATTTTTTATTGTTCCATTGTCTTTAAGTGCACATATATAATAATTTTATGCTAATAATATTCCAATGTGGGACCGACCAGTTCTTGCATTCTGGTCCCAGCAGTGTGATTTCTTTTACATATTCATTCTTTGTAGACACGATACCTCGTGAACTATTTCTTGACTGAATTAGGGACACAGTCAGGGAGGTGATGAATGACAATAGAAGAAAATTGAGACATTGAGACGGGAATCTTTGATGACTTGTGTTCTAGTTGATCCAGCTAATACGAGATGACATTCTGCCGTATGCAAAGCATGTTCCCCAAGAGTTCATTGTCAAAGTGATGCACATCTTGAACCGAGGGTCCATCCATTCACACACGATGACAGCCTTCATAGGTGCGCGTCACTATATCTGCACTGTATTTATTTTAATTGATTGTTATTGATATATTTTTATTTATTAATTTAGGCATTCTAATTTACTAATAGCTTTAGTATAATAATATTAATATCCGTTCATGATGTAAAAGTGATAAGTTTTTTGAAATGCAAGTTATGTAATATGTCCCCCAACTGCTTGACAGATCTCAGAACAATCGCAGAAAGTATGCATAACATTATGAACCAATGATTTATGTCCATCTAACGTCCAGAATGAACCAAAAATCCAGTAATAATACTGCACTTTTTAATTAACATCTTAGTACTATATTGTAATTAATTTATGCATGTTAATTAAATCATTGATTAATAGTATTTATTAATAGTTTTAGTAGTATTATATTGCACAATATTTATTTTAAATGACTGTCTCAATATTAGTATTTTACTTTGTTGATTATTAAATTTAAAGTATTGTAAGGCACCACAAAAAAATTGTGGCTCTTGCACTATAGCAAATATAATAATATTATTCACGAGTGTATCTTACTGTTTATGAAGGATAATAAATCACCTGGAGTGGATGGTATTCCGCCCAAACTACTATTGGAAATTGTAGAACAAATTAGCGTACCGCTTGCAACAGTTTTCAATTTGTCATTAGAAGAGGGAGTGGTTCCTTTAGAATGGAAAGAGGCAAACATTATACCGTTATTCAAAAAAGGTTCGAGAAACAAGTCAGAGAACTATAGACCAGTGAGTTTAACATCAGTGATTTGCAAATAATAATTTGAAAGACTAATTAAAGATCACATGGTGGATTTTCTTGTTAAACATAACTTGATAAACCCAACTCAACATGGGTTTTTAAAAGCGAGGTCATGCTTAACAAATATGTTATGTTTTTTGGAAGACATCACTAGGTGGGTAGATGAGGGATCACCAGTAGATATCATCTATTTAGATTTTCAAAAAGCTTTCGACAAAGTACCACATCAAAGATTACTGCTTAAACTAAAGGCCAATGGCATAGGAAATGGTATAATAAACTGGATAGAAAAATGGCTGAATGACAGAAGACAACGTGTAGTAGTTGATGGGGAGGCTTCAAACTGGAAATCGGTATTGAGTGGGGTACCACAGGGATCAGTACTAGGACCTATATTATTCTTAATATATATCAACGATTTGGATGATGAAATAACAAGCAAGGTGTTGAAATTTGCGGATGATACAAAAGTGTTTAGAAAGATTAAAAGTGATGGAGATAGACAGCATTTACAAGATGATCTTGACAGGTTGATCAAATGGTCTGAAAAGTGGCAAATGCTGTTCAATTTTGGGAAATGTAAATGCCTCCACACAGGTCATGGGAATGAAGAGGTAAAATATAAAATGGGGGGTACTGTTCTAAGTACTACTGTAAAAGAAAAGGACTTGGGGTTAACTATTAGTGCTGATATGAAGGTTTCAGAGCAGTGCGGAATTGCAGCGTCAAAGGGAAATCAAATCCTTGGATTAATTAGGCGAAATATAGCGTATAAAAAAAAAGAATTAATAGTACCGCTGTACAAAACAATAGTGAGGCCCCATTTAGAATATTGTATACAAGCATGGAGGCCATATCGCAAGAAGGACATAGATATGCTAGAAAGAGTACAGAGGAGAGCGACTAAAATGATACCAAATCTGAGGGATCTTAGTTACGAAATACGCCTAAAAGAATGTGGTTTAACAACATTAGAGACCAGGAGATTGAGAGGAGATCACATAGAAGTGTTTAAAATATTGAATGGTTATGAAAATATTGATAGAAACATTTTTTTCTCAGTTAAGAAAGATAGAAGGACCAGAGGACATGAAGCTACATTAGTAAAGGAGCAGTGTAGATTAGATATAAGAAAGTTCTCATTCTCACAAAGGACTGTAAATGAATGGAACAGATTATCTCCTGATTGTGTTGGTGCTAATAGCGTGAATATGTTTAAAAATAAAATCGACACACACCTAAAAAAGGCGGGATACATGTAGATAAAAAGTATTGCACTCTCGATAAGCCAAAAGGCTTCCTTGTCCACCTGCCATCCAGAGTAATTTTCTGGATGGCAATCTTGTTAAATCTTGTTAAATCTGCTTAGGCATGGCCCCATTTTTACAAAATTCCAAAAACGTGTAGCATTACACATTGGAGGGTGTTGGTGTGGTGCTCACCACGTATTGTTTGGGTAATATAGTGTTACAGTGGCACCACCTAGCGAGTGGAACACAAATTAGTCACTGATTGATGTTATTGTGGATATCGGAACCAGCAACGTGATGGGTAACATCTTGGAAACTATGTTGAACTTGCATCAGTTGAATTCTTTCTTCAATTGAAATTTGTTGTCATTAGTTCTCGGGAACACAAGACAAACGTGCGCTGCATCGAGTGATTGTGTTGTTGATAAGGATTTATTTATTTAGTGTTGTTCATCCTCACCCGCCAGAGCCATGCAAAACTAGCCCTGGCAGATCTCCTACGCGAAGTACGGAAGTTAGCTGAGTCAAACTAGTAATTGACTTCGCCAGTCGTGACTGCGTCACCCATGAGAACAGCGCAAATACCCGCCCCAATTTGAAGACGGATAAATGACTTCTGGGAATCCCAATATATAATGACCCGTTCACCCATTAGCACAAGCAGCTGAGCAGTATTGTGTATTCGAATAATTGCTTCTACTTCCTACTTCCACTGGTTGGTTGGGATGGGCGATGGTTTGAACCTGTACGAAACACTGCATTTTTGGACTTTGAAAACTTTAAAGACAATGCCAAATTAGAACAACGTTAACTATATCTAAGTATAATTAATCAATTTACCAAAATGTACGCAATTTAGTATGAGGGTCATTGTTTTTAGTATTTTAATTAATTGTAAATGTTTTATTTTATTAAAAACTTCAGTTTTACTATCTCAGATAAAGAGGAGTGGTTCTTATAATTATTACATCAATATTCTTTGACAACATTAATATGGATTCTTGATTTTACACAACTGCAATAAGGTTTGTTTGTCGCCATCTCCAGATACTGAGTCAAGCCGCAAGCTGAGGGAAGAGTTTGCAAAGTCCTGCTTCGAGACGCTACTCCAGTTCTCGTTCATCATGCAACAGCAGACAGGTGGCAGCACCGAAGAGGAGGGTGCAATTACGAAACTCGCGGTGACCGCATTACTACAGCGGTGTCGGGATGTCATGACGAAGTTTGTTGCAGACGAACGGCTAAGTGGAAAATGTCCCCTGCCCAGGTAAGGCACTGTGTTAAATAGGTCATTGTAGGTCATAGCACAGTGAAAGTTCAATGATTTTCACTGTTTAACTGAAATACCATTTTATGGAAAATTGCAACACTTAATTTATTAGTATTTGTAATATATCAGTTGGTTAAAAATGGTATCCACACTAATGACTACATTAAATGTATTACTAGCTCTTAATATTTAGGTAAATGTTTAATTAAAATTAATTAAATTAAATAAATTGGCAGAAAAGTTAGTTATTTAGTTTTATAACATATGAAAAAAGTAGTTTTCTTTAAACAAATATATTTTTACCTATGAAGGTGAAATATAATGTCATCAACTTACACTGGATGATTGGTTGTTGTGTCAAATTCCTGCTTTTTACAATTTCTCATGGTAAATATACTGCAAGAAAAATTAAAATGTGTATTTAAATATTTAGTATTTATTAAAACATGTAACAATGAAATATGTACAATAAATTACAGTAGCTACTAGCTGTTAGTCTAATCAATGTAATCACTCACAAGACGATGAACAGACTTTATAATTATTAATTTCCAGATACTGTTGCAATAGAATGTTGCTTATTGTTGTCAGTAACACATCATCTGTTATTAATTTCCAGATGCTGTTGCAGTAGAATGTTGCTTATTGTTGTCAGTAACACATCATCTGTTATTAATTTCCAGATGCTGTTGCAGTAGAATGTTGCTTATTGTTGTCAGTAACACATCATCTGTTATTAATTTCCAGATGCTGTTGCAGTAGAATGTTTCTTATTGTTGTCAGTAACACATCATCTGTTATTAATTTCCAGATGCTGTTGCAGTAGAATGTTGCTTATTGTTGTCAGTAACACATCATCTGTTATTCATTTCCAGATGCTGTTGCAGTAGAATGTTGCTTATTGTTGTCAGTAACACATCATCTGTTATTAATTTCCAGATGCTGTTGCAGTAGAATGTTGCTTATTGTTGTCAGTAACATATCATCTGTTATTAATTTCCAGATGCTGTTGCAGTAGAATGTTGCTTATTGTTGTCAGTAACACATCATCTGTTATTAATTTCCAGATGCTGTTGCAGTAGAATGTTGCTTATTGTTGTCAGTAACACATCATCTGTTATTCATTTCCAGATGCTGTTGCAGTAGAATGTTGCTTATTGTTGTCAGTAACACATCATCTGTTATTAATTTCCAGATGCTGTTGCAGTAGAATGTTGCTTATTGTTGTCAGTAACACATCATCTGTTATTAATTTCCAGATGCTGTTGCAGTAGAATGTTGCTTATTGTTGTCAGTAACACATCATCTGTTATTAATTTCCAGATGCTGTTGCAGTAGAATGTTGCTTATTGTTGTCAGTAACACATCATCTGTTATTAATTTCCAGATGCTGTTGCAGTAGAATGTTGCTTATTGTTGTCAGTAACACATCATCTGTTATTAATTTCCAGATGCTGTTGCAGTAGAATGTTGCTTATTGTTGTCAGTAACACATCATCTGTTATTAATTTCCAGATGCTGTTGCAGTAGAATGTTGCTTATTGTTGTCAGTAACACATCATCTGTTATTCATTTCCAGATGCTGTTGCAGTAGAATGTTGCTTACTGTTGTCAGTAACACATCATCTGTTATTAATTTCCAGATGCTGTTGCAGTAGAATGTTGCTTACTGTTGTCAGTAACACATCATCTGTTATTCATTTCCAGATGCTGTTGCAGTAGAATGTTGCTTATTGTTGTCAGTAACACATCATCTGTTATTAATTTCCAGATACTGTTGCAGTAGAATGTTGCTTATTGTTGTCAGTAACACATCATCTGTTATTAATTTCCAGATACTGTTGCAGTAGAATGTTGCTTATTGTTGTCAGTAACACATCATCTGTTATTAATTTCCAGATGCTGTTGCAGTAGAATGTTGCTTATTGTTGTCAGTAACACATCATCTGTTATTAATTTCCAGATGCTGTTGCAGTAGAATGTTTCTTATTGTTGTCAGTAACACATCATCTGTTATTAATTTCCAGATGCTGTTGCAGTAGAATGTTGCTTATTGTTGTCAGTAACACATCATCTGTTATTCATTTCCAGATGCTGTTGCAGTAGAATGTTGCTTATTGTTGTCAGTAACACATCATCTGTTATTAATTTCCAGATGCTGTTGCAGTAGAATGTTGCTTATTGTTGTCAGTAACACATCATCTGTTATTAATTTCCAGATGCTGTTGCAGTAGAATGTTGCTTATTGTTGTCAGTAACACATCATCTGTTATTAATTTCCAGATAATTGCAGTAGAATGTTGCTTATTGTTGTCAACACATCATCTGTTAATTTCCAGATGCTGTTGCAGTAGAATGTTGCTTATTGTTGTCAGTAACACATCATCTGTTATTAATTTCCAGATGCTGTTGCAGTAGAATGTTGCTTATTGTTGTCATGATACTGTTGCAGTGTTGCTTATTGTTGTCACATCATTAATTTCCAGTTGCTGTAGAATGTTGCTTATTGTTGTCAGTAACATCATCTGTTATTAATTTCCAGATACTGTTGCAGTAGAATGTTGCTTATTGTTGTCAGTAACACATCATCTGTTATTAATTTCCAGATACTGTTGCAGTAGAATGTTGCTTATTGTTGTCAGTAACACATCATCTGTTATTAATTTCCAGATGCTGTTGCAATAGAATGTTGCTTATTGTTGTCAGTAACACATCATCTGTTATTAATTTCCAGATACTGTTGCAGTAGAATGTTGCTTATTGTTGTCAGTAACACATCATCTGTTATTAATTTCCAGATACTGTTGCAGTAGAATGTTGCTTATTGTTGTCAGTAACACATCATCTGTTATTAATTTCCAGATGCTGTTGCAGTAGAATGTTGCTTATTGTTGTCAGTAACACATCATCTGTTATTAATTTCCAGATGCTGTTGCAGTAGAATGTTGCTTATTGTTGTCAGTAACACATCATCTGTTATTAATTTCCAGATGCTGTTGCAGTAGAATGTTGCTTATTGTTGTCAGTAACACATCATCTGTTATTAATTTCCAGATACTGTTGCAGTAGAATGTTGCTTATTGTTGTCAGTAACACATCATCTGTTATTAATTTCCAGATGCTGTTGCAGTAGAATGTTGCTTATTGTTGTCAGTAACACATCATCTGTTATTAATTTCCAGATGCTGTTGCAGTAGAATGTTGCTTATTGTTGTCAGTAACACATCATGTTATTAATTTCCAGATACTGTTGCAGTAGAATGTTGCTTATTGTTGTCAGTAACACATCATCTGTTATTAATTTCCAGATGCTGTTGCAGTAGAATGTTGCTTATTGTTGTCAGTAACACATCATCTGTTATTAATTTCCAGATGCTGTTGCAGTAGAATGTTGCTTATTGTTGTCAGTAACACATCATCTGTTATTAATTTCCAGATGCTGTTGCAGTAGAATGTTGCTTATTGTTGTCAGTAACACATCATCTGTTATTATTTCCAGATGCTGTTGCAGTAGAATGTTGCTTATTGTTGTCAGTAACACATCATCTGTTATTAATTTCCAGATACTGTTGCAGTAGAATGTTGCTTATTGTTGTCAGTAACACATCATCTGTTATTAATTTCCAGATGCTGTTGCAGTAGAATGTTGCTTACTGTTGTCAGTAACACATCATCTGTTATTAATTTCCAGATACTGTTGCAGTAGAATGTTGCTTATTGTTGTCAGTAACACCTCATCTGTTATTAATTTCCAGATACTGTTGTAATAGAATGTTGCTTGTTGTTGTCAGTAACACATCATCTGTTATTAATTTCCAGATACTGTTGCAATAGAATGTTGCTTGTTGTCAGTAACACATCATCTGTTACTGTGCCGGTTATGGTGTTCTTGATTACACATCAACTGTATACCCTCCACGTGGCAGTTTTCTCCAACATGATGTGATTTCTGTTTGCAGACCAAGAATGTCTGAAATGTCATTTGTGCTCAAGGCTGCTAGTACTTTACTAATCACACTGAAGAGGGCACCACCAGCTAATGGTGAGTACAGGGGTAAAACATCGTCCGACTATCACGGGTACAGACCACTATATTTGTTGTGATGTATATCTGTAGGAAGTAGTTTTTGACTAGGTTTATCATAACTTATGCCTTGAGGGGGATGACTTAAACTTGGCATGGAGAGCGTTGACTCGGCTTGCAAACAAAGGTCACTTAGCAACACGTGAAATTCGCACATTATCAGAAATATATTTTTGGGTGCGTGGTGCTTAGTTAATATTAATAACAATCATAATTAATTGATTTTGCTGCCTAGTAGACCGATTTGCGAATCAATATATTAAAATGTAAATTACTACATGTTGACATGGTTAGTTATTTAATTTTTTATTCCACAAACAAATGCATTGCTGGATTAGATTTTACAACCAGCTGCATCTTAAGAACCAAAAACTGCCTACACTGCAAACATGGCACCAGGCATTACTGCAACATAGGCACCATGAATTGCTTACTGTACCACACGTCAAGATGTTCTTTGTTTTTTCAGTTGACCAGAAGATTTGGGACCACGTAATTGGACTGTACCCCGTGCTTGTTGACTGCATAACATCGTCCTCACCACAAGTCTGTCCCTCCCTCAAAGAAGTGTTGCATGAATACAGGGAGCTCCTCTCCCCTCCTGCTGGACATGCCACCAACGGCACCTGAATCACTCTCATCATAACCTTGTCCAAGTGTCTGTATTTATTTCTGCTACTCTTGAGCAAACTCTTGTGGCATTGGCTTCTTTGTTGTACTGTCTATATCCAAGCTTGCGATTCCTCATAAATGTCAGATGTCGGAAAACTCGGGCTGGAGCCAGAGTGCATTGTGGGTAGAAATTGGTCGTCGCCGAATGGTGTCTAAGTACGACATCTTTGCTGTACCATTTGTATCCAAGTTTGTGACTCCTCATAAATGTCAGATGTCGGGAAAACTCCGGTTTGGCCAGAGTGCATTGTGGGTAGAAATTGGCCATCATCAAACACTGTATACATACGTGAAGAATTTTTTCAGTTGCAAATTTGAAATCAAGTTGCTGATGCGTAATCAAGTTTAATACAGACAGATGCAAAACAAATGCTGGGGCTTGATAATTAGGGCAAAGTACTTTTTGAAGGTGGCAATTGTTTCCTAGAGTGGGTGATGATTGGCTAAGATTTCTGCAACCATCCAGACAAAAAATGCAGTGTTTGCATGTAATCACGAACATTTGTGGCCAAAAACACCAATACTTTTGAAGAACCAAGAGCCATATTTACGATATCGCTGAAACAGAACTGTCGCTATAAATTTGCTTGTCGTCCAGATTCAAATCAATGCAGAGCTTGAATACAATTATACTCTATTATTTTATATCATTGGTGCAATTGTATAGCTTTGTAGATACATAATATTAACACATAGGCTACAATGTCATCAATGGATGAATCTGGATTGGTGATTTAATTAGGGGTTACGATAGTATGTAGCACTGGTTTCACAAAATAAAATTTCCGTGCATGCACCAAAGTTTGACTGATTTATCATAAACACAGATTCAGGCCTCAAATTTGATCTACTTGAGGGCACGGTTGGTTGGCCTCCACTTTTAAGGTAGCAGGATCCCTTTTGAACTACTTTTAACACCATATAATATTGTCATTAACTTGATGTACCATAAAATAGCACATGGTTTGGTAGGAATTTTTTTGCATAAATTATGCTAATTAGCTGACAATATGGCTGCCGCGACAGTGGAAAGGGGCTCAATTTTCAAACATGCTATAACTTTAACTATACACAGCAGGGATATGAAATTAACAACAGTCAAAGATAACACATAAAGGCATATTCTGAGCAAAATAGATATTACAAAAAAGAAATTTAAATATTTTTACATTTATACAATTTTTTCTTATATTCTAGCACCTAATTAAATATTCGTGCTTAATAAAAAATCACATTCCACCACTTAATCACAAAATCGTTCCATCATTCCTTAGCCAATTATATAAAGAAACAATGCTGAAAAAATCATGGTTGAGTAAAATGCGTTTAAAGTTTTGCACTGCAATACATGGCTATGGAACATAAACAAATTCCAGCTTCACTAATTAGGGTTTTTTCTTCAGTGGGTGGGTTTTTGTCATTTTATACTTGTTTAGCAATAATTAAGCTACAACTATAGTGAATTTTAAAAAATATGTACAATTCAGAAAAATCACATTTTTAATGGGATTCTGCTACCTTAAGATTGGGAGGACACACCATTATAAGGCATGGACAATTTGTTGTTTAATTTCTGAGGCTGCCGCCAAATTTGAGGCCTGCATATGTTGACAATTCTGAATGGATCCATGGTCTAGTTCTTTCTTGAGATACTTGGGCCAAATATCTCGGGTGTTCATCGGCAAACCAACATTGAGATATTCAGCCAATATCAGAGAGGACTACAACTTTCTCCAGAGGTAGTGTTTGAAGAATTTTTATTTGTTTCCCCTTAGTTCTCAAACTACCTTGGCTTACAGTCGAGCCCGTTGAATGCTGGGTAGATTGTTTACCCCTATGCCATGTCCCTATCCACCTTTCATCGTTGATCTTTTCCAGAAACGAGTGGATTGATGCATGATTGGGGTCAAATACTTGTACTTAAGTACATTTCTTCAGTACTTGTACTTTTTAAATGACAAGTGCCCTGGTACTGGGTTAGTTGTATTTGCCAAAATATTAAGTATATAACCGAGTATATAGAATACAAAATAATACGTCTACTGTTTCAACCGTGATACACGACACTGAAATGCTCTTCCTGGTTATATTTACAATTATTATATTTTCAAGAGACACTAACCAATCTGAATAATAATAATTGTTGATCATAACTGAAATGTACTTGACCAAATATTTTCGTACCTGATCAGTTTTGGGAGTATTTAACCTCGTCACCAAATTGATCTTGATCAAATGTACTTGTACACTGATTGTCTTGGACAGCTACATAATACTTTTTTAGCAAGGGTTTTCCATTGATGAAACAGTTTTAGTTTATGACCTTGTACTACTATGATGGCATGGATTCGATGTGAATCTGTTTTGACTTTTCTTAATAAGTGCTGTATGAATCTGAAACTTAAACTACCTGGTAATAACTAGCCAACCCCTTTATTTCACTGTGAATCACCAAGCAATTTGCAACATTAAATAAATCAAATGATATTGAGTTTGTCATAGAAAAAGGTCTTATATTCAAACTACAGTGGAATTTCACTATTAAGGCCACCCTTAGGACAGCCAAAGTAATTTAAATAGCAGTGACACCATTAGCAGGATTGATGTCCTCATTACAGTAATGGAATTAATTTAGACTGTCCCTAATTGTGAGGTGGCTGTATTATTGTCACCATAAATTGAGGTTCAACCGTATTGGCCTGATGAGCCTAAATGCCAACCATGAACGAACAGGTGATTTGATTTTAAAATGAAACAACAATTCTAAAGCCATGGTGCTACACATTTACTGAAGACAAACCAAGATACAAATGAAGAGACAGGTAATTCTGAAGGGCAACTTAGAGAGAGTTCTGTCAAGGAGAATACATCTACAATACATGTACCATAGATAGAACAAAAACACATACTTGACATTTTAAATAGTTACACTGCCACAAGAAATCGTACATTAACTAGACACATCACCACAAATTGTTTTTAATGTCATTGTACACCTATTTTGAATATTCTATTACAAGACGTATCATAAACTGTGGCCATTCAACATCGATTTACATCAACATTGATAGATTAACCTGTCGCAAAGTTGACCAATAACTAAACCGAATCATTATGAAAACATTTCCGTACATACATTCAAAAAGGATCACATTACAGTAACTATTATGAAACAATCAGTGTGGAAATCCCAAACGTGAAGTTCTAGATATTCTCAAATACTTTTTAAAAACTGCAATACTGTTGTTTTAATTTATTTGAACATTAACTGTTGGTTTAAATAAATTAGACATTTGCTATGATAATTTTGCAACTGCTTCTATTTGGTCGACTTTGCTGATGTAGGCTTTGCTTTGAGGTGGAGCCGAAACTGAAAAACAATGAATTTACAATATTTTTAGCAAGAGAATCAGGACACATTTTTTCCTAGTGTAATTATATGATTACTGTTGGTATGATACAGTATTATAATAAAGCATCTTTTATCTCCCCATACTTACAGATTATGACCTAGAACTTTAGCTGCAACGGCAAATTGAATCGTGACTACATCACATATATACGCTATCATAAAGCACGCCTATTTCAACTGAAAATGAATCATGTAAATGTGTAACGAGCACACAAAGCTAACAGTTATAATTACCTCAAAGCTTACAAAAACACATGTCAAATTAATTCACCATGGACGTATTTACAGAGAAACCAGCGGACTGTTGAGCAAATCTGTTCAATTCGTTGGTCACACATATAGGAACTTTCAATGCAAACACCACCTTGGAATTATGTTCGTCTTCACTACGTTCTTACAAGACTTGCCCGCCATCAATTATACGGATAACAAGGCACAAGTCGTTTGCATCTGTGACAACGGCAACTACAAAAGCTAATAAGAACAAATTTTCATTTTAAATTAAGAACTGAAGTGCAGACAGCGAGACAAATATTCGACTAAACACACAGTCTATACGACAGACATGGTTAATAAAACATACATTTGGTGATCGCAAAAATTATTATAGTTCTGTGTATAACAGCCACTTGGACGAAAATTGCATACGTGCAACGGTCATTTATTCTCTGGTCAATCAGTGGCTGGACTCTGCCACTTGCATTATGATATTGCAATTTGACATGACTGCTATAATAACCCCAAAGTGACCACTGGATAAATATCTATATAACAGGTCGAACCATCAATTTCTACAAAAACGCCCTGTACTTGTGCACACGTTACATTTCTATTTGTAGTGACAGTTAAAGTTGGATGGACCGTTTCTTATTTTATTTTACCATGAGCGACTCTTACTGCCATTGCGGGGTTGGGGCTGGTAGTGTCCCATTTCACCTGAATCATGCCTAGACTTCTGCTTAGAAAACCAACACATCTATGATAAACATCACGAAAACGCTGGCCAAACCACATTGGATAACTGAATTAGTTGCACCTAACCACTGTAGAAGTCTCTTAACTGTAAGAGAGACATCCAGCTGCAGCAGTAGATACCATACACGTTTGCTGTAATCACTAAAACACAGTGGCACCCACATCGTTGGAACTGCCATAACTTCCCACAAACTCACACCTATCAAACAGCTCAGCTCATGTAATTATGGTCAATCAGCCCAGTCACCTGGTTACCATTATGCAAATTTATTATCATATTATACAACCTTTACCTCCAAAACACTGGGGAAACTGGCTCAAAATTTTGTGATTTAAATACAGACTAGGCCTGAATGTGACATGCTACAATTTTGCGTGCCTCAACGAAATTTCCCGTTTAAGTGAACTAATATGCCTAGCAAGTGCAGCACAAGCAGAAATTGTGGTATTTCCGACCGGCATATGTCCCCTTCTAACACAATGCATATCCATCAAATAGTGACTCGCTTCATTCTCGTCGACACAACATCAATTAACCGAGGGACCCCCAAACACTTCACGGCAGTCGTCTACCCCCGCCAGGTACCATTGCACCCCACAGCGGGGCATTACAGAAGCACACAGCCGCCCTTCTTTCGCTTCTTCACCTGCAGTGCCGCCCTGGTAGCCGTTTCGAACACTTCTCGCACGCCGTCTTTCGTCTTGGCAGAGCACTCGAGGTAGGCATAGGCATTGATCTTGTCAGACATGGCGCGGCCTTCCTCCGGTCGCACGGGCTCCTGCTTCATCTTCATCAGTTCGCGCTTCGTGTTCTCGTCGTTGCGTAGATCCTTCTTGTTGCCCACGAGGATGATGGGCACATTTGGGCAGAAGTGCTTCACCTCGGGTGTCCACTTCTCGGGGATGTTCTCGAGACTGTCTGGACTGTCGATGGAGAAGCACATGAGGATGACGTCGGTGTCGGGGTAGGAGAGCGGCCGCAGACGGTCGTAGTCCTCCTGGCCTGCCGTGTCCCACAGCGCCAGCTCAACCTGCATGCACACAACACATCAGACTCCGAGTTAACACACACAAGAAACCGTTAACGTTCCAGGCAGCTTCTTACGAATGTGAAATAATAACTTTACCATTGACTTAAACATACACGTCATCACACCTCCATAACAATCCAAGGTAACTATTCAAGGATTTGAGTGACAACTTTATGAACATTGAATTCAATGTTAGAATGCATAATAGTTTATTCTGTATTTACATAATTTTACTATATAATGTGTTTTACTTCTTTTTAAATTGTATTTTTTTATTATTTTATTATAGTTTATAATATTGATTATATTACCATTTATTACCTATTTCATATGCAATCTTTATATACATGCAGTTTAATCAGTATACATTTTCTTAAACAAATTTACAAAATTAATGTGCACTTCTTAAAAAAAATACTTATTAGTTTAATATCTACTACCTGTACTTTTATTACCACGTGAATTAAATTTAAGTTTTTTAGAGTATGATATATTGTACCTGCCTGTGAATGGGGCAGTAGTCTTGGATTTTGATGGTGTTAAAATAAAGCATTATTATATTGGCCGTTTGAAAACATTGTTATTCAGCATAATTACTTTATTTCTATGCACAGCATCCAGGCAATTCCAGAAGCGATTCTTATCACCACTAACATTGTGTTTCTCTGGTGGACATTTGAATGACAAAGTGCTGCCACTTGGCGAGCTGTTGGGAAACTGGACATTTCTAATCAGTCAGGAACAACCCATAATATCACATATTTGTCAACACAACTTGACAGCTCTGCCCTCAGTGTCTTTAGATGGGACGTTGTGCATACACTTCACATTTGGTTACTCCATCTCTCTAATGGCCTTCCTATCTTCCGTCATTCTTTGTTAGAGTGCCGAGTTACTCCCATCTTTATGTAGAAATTATTTTATCGAACTACTTCATATTTATGAAACTCTACCAGTACTTCAAATAATTCAAGCCACCGAGACTGAGCTCGCACAACTCTCTTACCTGTTGGACATTTCTTCAACGTGTAACTCAAGTGTTCTCTGGAGGCATGCGAGAAATTAGTGGAGGGTTTGAGCAAGGAACAGAGATGGCGATATAAATGTGCCATCTCCACCGTTTTCATGAGAGATTGGACAAAACACATTTGTTTTGTCTTTTTCTGCATGTTATGGCACACTAATTGCACAATATCAGCCATCATAGTAATTTTCCTTTGCCTAGGCCTAATATAAAAACCGCCAATGGAGGGTATTGTGTTATACGTAATAAACTTTTACAAATACACTATAAAAAAAATTATCGCATTAAATGTAAATATTAGATTTATATACTACTCTTTTTAAATGCAAATTTTTTTGAAATAACTGGCACATACACATTCATAGATCAATATTAAACTGCATAACTCATGACTGAATTTCCATGCCAAGCATATGAGCTGCATCCTGGTTGGCTGTTGTTTCAATGGCTGTTAGTCATGCGCAGTTACTTTCTTTTGTCAAGTACAATTCCTTTATCACTTGCTCCTTTATGCCATTTGTACTAACAGCTACTGATGCAAATAAACAACTATAGGATGATTAATATATGGAGTGGCACAAAGTCAGTACATTATTACATGTATCTTTTATATTTATTGTGTAGACACGTCTTCCGAAAGGTAACTGTATCGTGGCTAGTGGTAGTAAACACTTACATTGTATTTTGTTAACCTATTACTTTGTGATCATTACTAATACATATATTACTCCATAGCCTAAAAAATTGCATATAAATTGTGTGGAACTACCATTACGAATACTTACCTTGACATGACATCACATTAAGAGCAAGGTTTATGATGAGATTTTATTACAAGGCATACCATCTCAATACAACAGAGGTATAATCTGAAAGGTGTACTACGACAAATGTTGTACAAGAAGCTTAGACTAACAAACAAGCCATTTATTGACATATAGTCAATGGCTCTAAGCATGCAAAGTTGAAACAAAGAATAAATTATAAGTGGCCAGTATAAATTGAATCTGTGCATCGTATACATGACATCCTAAAGGCTTTACACATTCAAGCAAATATCGATAAAAAAATGTCCACATTAGACAAACATCGACACAGATTAATCAACTACAATTAAGAAAATAACGGATTATGAAATCTTGATAACTAGGAAATAAGGAAAATTAATAGATTGTACAGTACCGCATCCTGTCTATAATCGATTTATGATCATATTTATCATACAGCACGATTCAATATTACTCAGAATAAAAGATTATGTAACATATTTTACCATATCGAGTCTGATCACATTACAAAAAATAAGCAATTTAATACTTTACTTAAGTTTGATACATCGGAAGATCTGGGACAAAACGCTAACGATTTTAGCAAACATCTTCTATGGCTAGGACAAATAACACTTCCTACACGTTGCATGCAAATTTTGTGAATTTTTTACATACCACCTCTTTGTAAAATTGCCCTGTGGTAACTCATTTCTAGACTGCTACAACTATCATAGCCACACTGTTGTGGCTTTAGCGTTTACTTAACAGAGTAGAACAGCAGGTAAAAGGAAGCAATATGACGTAGATTTTTCACAACTCCCCCCATGAACTCTCCAAATATATTAACAACTTGGTATAAAGTATAAACAGCATACCGCTGTGTGAAAATATTCAGCGTTACTTCTAGCACCACTGAGAACTTACCACATAATTATGCACCTCGGTACAAATCCATTTCTACCCCCAAGGAAATTAAATGTATGCAAACTGTTTCAGTAGCATAGACACTTATGACGACTTTTACTTACAAAACGCACCATACATAAAAAGCCCTGCGCTAAGAAATATGTTGACATGTGGTCACTGAAGGCATGCAGCCATGGATTGACAGCATGAGATAATAATTATGCACTAGTGAAAACGCCTCAATGGTAACTGTAAGCGAATGTGTCACCACACAGACATCATATGCCAGTTTCTTACCGGTTGCCTATCACAGCGAACACTCCAAGGGCTAAACCATTTGAATGCATATCACCGCCTCCATTCTGGTACTACCACTACCAGACCAGAATGACAACACTGGTAAAAATATTGACCAAGTCATTCACACTAACCACTCTGTTTTATGATTAGACGATAACGCAGGATTTTGAAAACAACACCAAATCAATTTGATGCATAGGCCTATAAACTGACACAATACTAGTCTCTTTTCCCATCGGATAATATCTTTACTTTTATAAACCACAACAGAGACAAACAGCTTGCACTTGACAAATGATACGTTATTCCTAATGTATTATTTAATAATAATAGTGCTTCAACAGCAGACATAGTATTCACTGGCATCCCCCGGCCGTGCCCATCTGATACACACACACGATCGCCGCTAGAAACATGCAACAGTGAATATCACAACCTCACCGACACAGTCTAGCAACAACTACAGGACAAGGAAAAACTATTGCCGCCGCCGGCTTATAGGATGCTACACTTCCTGTGACCCTTCTTCTTCACTTGCAACGCCGCCCTAGTGGCCGTCTCGAACACCTCGCGCACGCCCTCCTTGGTCTTTGCTGAACACTCGAGGTAACCAAACGCATTGATCCTCTCAGCCATGGCGCGGCCCTCCTCGTGTTTCACCGGCTCCTGTTTCATCTTCTTCAGTTCCTGAATCGTTGTCGCGTCGTGCCGCAGGTCCTTCTTGTTGCCCACGAGGATGATGGGCACATTTGGGCAGAAGTGGCGCACCTCGGGCGTCCACTTCTCTGGGATGTTCTCGAGGCTGTCAGGACTGTCGATGGAGAAGCACATGAGGATGACATCGGTGTCGGGGTAGGAGAGCGGCCGCAGACGGTCGTAGTCCTCCTGGCCTGCCGTGTCCCACAGCGCCAGCTCAACCTGCATGCACACAACGTTAGATTGTCACTTCTGCTTACACAAATATACATCATTATTTTAATTATATTGTACTGTATTCATCTCATTAAGCATACAGTACGATTTTAAAAACATGCGCAACATGAAACAGTTCTAACGTTCATACGCCATTTTGTTTTTTTCAAAACGATTTAACTGTTTTTTTTATACACCAGATGATACTGGTTTTTTTCTTCCACACCTGGCATTACATACTAGCGGCATCCATCTCTGAGTGCTGTGAGATGTAGCCATACTTTGGTCAACCATTTGTGCTTACCACCACAAGTTATGGGAGTCAAACGTTGGAGATAAGTTAGAATCTAATGTGATATCAGTAGAAAGTTAATGACAATAAATTACGGATCCAACTGTTGAGGGTCATGGTTGGCCTTGATGGTGGCTGCCAGATGCTTGTAAAAATGAAGGTGTACGCTTAAAAGGATGAATACAGTACATAAAACATGGCAATGACTGCATGGCACTGTTGACAGGATTTGGAATGTAAACCTTGATATCATGCAGTGCAGACCAAGTCAACAGCATATGCCATATGTGTGAATCTATAATATAATTATTGTATTATTATTATATGAAAACGGCAACCAAGAATATCAATATCGCACAAGCCATGCTGTCAGTGTGTTTGATCAAGATTGCAGTGATTAAAGCAGAACAGTGCTTCACAATATCCCAATTTCATACAGAAAGCTTCTTTTTCTGTGCTAGTTTCCGATCCGAGTGACACAAAGTTGTCGATGCATTCAATATAACTAGATTACCGTAATTTGTTTCAGGCAACCAGGAATCCGACAGCTACCAGATCAGTAACAGCAGTAAGTTACTGCGATTGTGATTAAACCACGTTCAAGCAAGCAGATTTTATGTTCACACTTTTTTTTCGTTATGGAAGGATTCTTAAAATGGATCAATCCATGTGGAATCATACATTTTATAATATCTGTCAAACAAAGATAGAAACTCATCCCTATGGGTTAGTTTTATTTAACCATCCATCTCTTTGGCGGGAAATCTTAGGCTCAGTTCATTGTGGATATCAGTGCAGAAATTTTGGAAAATAAGTGGAAGGATTTTTTATTATTATTATTTGTAAACTATCCATAGACATATTAAGAAACAGCTGCAGGTAAACAGTAGTCCGAGAAAGTGTAATTGAGGAAGTTAGTCGTAGGCCATAACCGAAGCTTCGGTGGGTGATAGTCGGGGTGAATTGAGTTTGTTGATGTGATTAGTGTCCCGCGTATTCACTAGGGCATTGAATAACCGAAATAAACAAGGCAATCTAGCATAAAGTGTAACGTTTGTGCAGTTCTTACAGATTAGTGAATATAGTGTAAACATAGTTGACTAAACTATTTGGAATAGCTAATTAGATTATTATCATTAAATAAATTATAATACGGTGCCTTGCAAGCGGCAAGTCAAAGAGACACCTGGTGTGTGACAACTGCCACAGTTGGGTGGATTTTGCCATGTTCGGCTGTGGGAAGTCATGGGCAGTTACTAAGGAAGAGGAATTCACCTTTCAGTGCATGGAATGTCTGCGGAAGGAGGTAGTTAGGTTGACAGATACTGTGAAAGGGATGGAGATGAGAATTAGCAAGGAGACAAGTGGAATGGAGAGAGACAACAGGGAGAGAGTTGTGAATACTGTGAGACTAAAGCAGCAGAGTAATGGCAAGAAGACTGAGGAAAGGAGACTGAGATGAGGGAATGTGATCGGAGGGAAGGAATAGTAAAAAGCAGTACAGGAGAAATTTCCACAAAGGAAGATATAAGGACAAATGGAAATATTTAGCAGATACACTGGAATAACACACTGAAGAATTTAAGACAACAGAATGTTGGGATATCTTAGAGTGAAATTGAGTGCATCATCAATAAACTTGTTCCCTTAAAAAAAAACAAGGGAAATGGTCCAGAAACACTTATCGAAAGAAGCCATTACAAAAACATTAGTACAAACAAATGATGTGGAAGTCATATAGATGGAAATGGTACAATTAACTGGATAGAAAAATGGCTGATTGACAGAAGACAATGGGTAGTAGTTGACGGGGAGGCTTCAAACTGTAAATCAGTTTTGAGTGGGGTACCACAGGGATCAGTACTGGGACCTATATTATTCTTAATATACACCAACGATTTGGATGATGCTATAACAAGCAAGGTGTTAAAATTTGCAGATGATACAAGAGTTTAGAAGGATTAAACGTGATGGAGATAAACAGCAGTTACAAGATGATATTGACAGGTTAGTCAAATGGTGTGTCTAAAAAGTGGCAAATGTTCATTTTGGTAAATGTCTCAACACAGGACATGGGAAAGAAGATGTACAATATACAATGAAGTTACATTACATTAGTAAAGGTACTGTGTAGATTAGATATAAGAAAGTGCTCATTTTCACAAAGGACTGTAAATGAATGGAACAGATTATCTGCTGATTGGGTGAGTGCTAGTAGCGTGAATACGTTTAAAAACACATACCTCAGAAGGGCGGGATACATGTAGATTAAAAGGGTTGGACTCCTGATAAGCCAAAAGGCTTCCTTGTCCACCTGCCATCTACAGTTAATTCTCTGGATGGCATATTAAATCTTGTTAAATTTGCCGGATCTACCCAACCTTCAACATTTAATTATGTGATGCCGGGTAAAAAATACTGGTATCATAAACAAACAGAGCAGATAACTTAGAAAGCAACATATAACGGATACCGTTAGAGACATAGCTGGTGTTACGCTAGTCAACAAAGCTTCGTGTCCCGTATTTTAGTATGTAAGAACCAAACGAGAAACATCACACACAACCAAATTAGTAAACAAGTAAAACAACACAACCATGCTGGTTAGGTCAACATTCTTCATGCAGTGCATAGATGGAAAAGAGCAACTCACCACATTAAGAAGTTAAGATAGAATTGCTAGCCGAATCACGTAAATGGAAAATAAGACGCGAAACGATCCACGACTACGACAAGGGCAGACGAAATGTTCCTACAGACAGCTCGAATATCGCCACAGAGGAATAACAGAGTTTCCCGAAACACTCGTAAAGTTGAGAAAGCTCAAAAAACAATTACTAGTTCACCTAAAATATACATTAATTAATGTTTAATAATTAACCCTTATAGGCAAATATTTAAAGCAATACTGTGAAGTATATGCTGACAATCCAGTTTATGATTTCTGTGATATAGACCCATATGGACCATAAAAATCATTTATCAAAAATACCTATTATCATAAGAAAACTTGAACCCCACTGGACAATAGAAGAATTTCAACAAAAACTTATTTTATTTTAACATTTAAACAAATTATGTATAATTAATACTTTAAAATAAGTTTAATATAGGGGATTGTGGAGATAGTTATTTGGCAGTTTCACATTGGTTGCCTCGTCATCTTCAAGCATAGACCTAGTTTTAAAATGCCTTCAAACATATTAACTTTGCTTTGTTTCCAAGTTTGGTGTCTAACCCGTCAGACACATCTAAGGGTCAAACATATGGCTAGTTGTTAAATCATTGATTAGATGGCCCAGAAGTGTTCGTTCAGTACCCTTTCACCACCAGACAACTGTGCATCACAAAAGAACCACTAATGCCACATAGTATCTAACTTTCTATTTAAATTTTCCTCAAACGTGTAATGTTGCTATAATCTATATAATGCAGGGTGCACTATGGCTTTAGCTGACACGTAGTCTGTCAGACTGGCCGACTCAGAAACAACTACTCCTGATAGCTTTACTAGTCATTAACCATTTCAGTACTACAGCCCTGACCAGCTGTGACCATTGAATACTGGATTCCCAGTGAATATGCAAGAGAATGGACTACCTCACTTCAAGTCAAGATTTGAGCAACACAAATGCATTTTATGAATAGGAATGTTATATATTTTCGGAAAGTATGATAATCAGCGAATAAAATGCGCCATATCATTTTACATTCCGTCGTCATGGTAACCAACAACCCAATATGGCCACCAAGATTTCAATGTTTTGCAGTTGCTGAACTCAGTTGCATACTAAGTTCGCCGACATCGTTATTATGTTGATCGTTAATATTCGACAAAGATTCTTCAGATAATCAGATAATCTGTCCAAAACATACGGTGGTAAATCACTAGTTGAAGTAATGCTGTCCGCCATTGTGGCCACTGGAGATTTTGATAATCCATCATCAAAAACCGTGAAAATCACCGTAAACTATTATTGAGCGATAATAAACGATGACTACTGCTGAATAGCTAATTTATTCGCCTTGACAACCGTACACAACAAGTGGTTCCACGTAGTGGATTATTATGAATAAAAACGATTTGAATAGCAGACATCGTCAATGCCGAAAAACCGGCCTGTCGTACTGAAGTGTCAGACAGTGCGGCCGGAAAACCGGCCTGTCGTACTGAAATGGTTAAAATATATATGTGCCGGATAATACCATACTGTAAGATTGGCACATAGTAAAATTGTTTGACTAAGTTGCATCATTTGGCCTATATTTTTCATTAGCATTTACTTTCCTGAAGCCGACGACTGAACAATCAGTAGCATTGCTGGCATTTGATAACTTGCTAAAATAATCACCCGATGCGGGAATAACGCATCTACAATGGGATAGCACGTAACGATGTCTGTAACCTGCACGTATATGTTTGTCTGTCGCTCACCATTCATGGTAGCTAGGTGGCACTAGTAGTAGCCGCACTACCTATCCTAACCGGGTGTAAACAGCCACCATTTATATTCTCCATGTTCAGCAAGTTTCCTATTCGGCGGTCGTACGGAATATTTAGCTGTGTGATAAAATGCTACCTTAGTCTAATTTTGTTGTATTCCATCACAACATCCAATTAGCATGTACACAGCGTAAATTAATTCACATAATCACAGCTAGTTCGATGGGTCTGCGCCTTTAAACATGGACTAGTCCGGTCACTGAAACTACTCGTCCGGGACGATCGGACCGGCCTTATTTTGCAGCCTAATAATGTTATCAATATGACATGTTTACCAACAGTGTCCTTTTAACGACCGTTGTCTTTCAAGTTTTGTATGCACTTTATAGCCACCCAAATTGTGCAAAACCTGGTTACTATCTATGTGCAACATGTAGTACAGTATTTGACAATACTTCTGTACAAGTTTGCTGATTCAAATGAACAAACCTGTTTGCCGTCAACTTCAATATCTGCTACATAGTTCTCAAAGACTGTGGGTACATAGACTTCTGGGAACTGGTCCTTGCTGAAGACGATCAGAAGGCAGGTTTTACCACAGGCACCATCACCAACGATTACCAACTTCTTTCGAATTGCTGCCATTCTGACCTAGAAAAATCTGAAAGACAAGATACATTCGTAAATTAAGCAATAGAAGTAGGTAGTTTGATCACGAAACAGTAATAATTTTACACAATTTAGAGATGCAGTTTCATTGTCGATTTGCCACTGATTATGTGGCAATACCACCTATAACATACATTCTGAAATAATGTAATTGATATTTAGCAACTTAGCATTTTATGCATGTTACAAAAGCTACCTCTGCAACATGATTCGTGAATGTTTGTCACTTAAATTAAC
This sequence comes from Paraescarpia echinospica, assembly GCA_020002185.1. Classification (NCBI taxonomy): domain Eukaryota; kingdom Metazoa; phylum Annelida; class Polychaeta; order Sabellida; family Siboglinidae; genus Paraescarpia; species Paraescarpia echinospica. The sequence continues at coordinate 58,397,965 of CM034531.1, forward strand.
AAAGCTAACAAAAGTTCTAAAATTTAATATAGTGTTTTTTTTACATAAAAACGTTGCCATTGCTTAAATAAAAAACCAAGGTTTCGTGACAAACGTGATATAATATACCATACTTTGCTGTATTGGATTTAAACAGGTTACACAGATGTTAGTCATGTAACGGCAATAAAGTCAGGGCATGAATCGTACAACTATAACCTGTTTCCACAGGATGTTCTGTTTGTCAGACACACCCTCTCTCATACAGCAACAGGTTCTTCCAACCCTGCTGTCAGTTGCTACTAAAGGATACTAATAACTAGTTAGAAGGGTTTCTTTGCAATCTGTTCTTCCTAGCCAATAAGGATGTGACAGAAATGCGATACTATTTCTTTTCATAAATGTTCTCAAGGTGATTCACTGTCGCATTCACATGTATTTAAAGCGGGTATTTATTGGATGAGTCAATTATGGGGGTGGGACACTTTAGCCCTACAACAATCTACCCAGTCACAATGAATTTAACTTTATATATAAATGTGTGCGTGAGCATTGCAAAAATAGTGTTCACTGAGCACAAAATATCTTAGATAATATTCACACATGCGACTGAATCAAGAGTGAAATTAACTGCTTGTCAAGATTCTACAAACATATTATTTATTTACATATTTCAAGCAAGCATTCAAGAAATTGAAAATTAACTGGGTTGAAAAATAATAGGTGACAAACATACTTGGTTAATAAGTATAGCAATACCAGACTCAGACTAGACAATGGAAATAAACAAAATAGCCTGACTTGTTGACTTTTGTCATATGAGTAGACTGACAGAATAATCAGCCGTTTGTTCACAAACATTTTATTTAAAGAAAACATTATTCAGTTACCTAATTTACAATGAATTACTAATACATTTCTTAATTGTATAACTTACTTTGAATTTGACCTACTTTTGTATAAATAAACATTAGCATTATAACAGATAGTGACGATTTTGTATCACAGAAGGACATGTTAAGAAAAACAAAAAGACTTCATAGTTAGGTTCTAATCAGCTAGCAGCCGGAAATCCAGTAGTATATGGCCGGAAGCACTGCCACAAAGGCACAATGTGTTACTAACCTATTCGCACCGCCTTGAACTGTTGCAATATACCAATGATCACTGTGCTGGTAATTAATTAGACAACACAGAACATTATAAAATATGGAGGTGTGTGAAATAATACACAGGACAATTTCTCTCAACATTAGTACGACATAAGATCTGACATATGAAAAAGTTCAAAATTGTATAAAAATGAACGTTACATAAATTTAAGTAATCTTTAAATTTTATGACATAAAACTTGCTATAAAAATTAACGTACCAGCGGTCAGAAAAAAAATGGATTCATAAGTGGTAGGATCTAGTCTTCGACCCAAGGCCAAACACATTGACACAATAAACCGGAACCTTGACTGCAGGCTTGCTTTGAACTGAGGGGCGTATAACATTTTCAAGACTTACAATACAAACACCATGGTACACGTTTGAGTATCACGATTTTAACAAATGCTACATGGTTCGTGTAGATATAGTGTTGTAAATTAATGTAATTTTCCGATAACAAGAGTTTTTAACGAGGAAGTTGGATCGCACGATTTAAGCGATGAGGTCACCCATTCATTCAACATGGCGGACCGCACCCCAACTCCTTTGAATCATATACGATTTGTTCAAATTAATTTGCTGTTATCATAAATATGATACACTCGTACGATATTAAATTAATCTTTAACCAACATTATGTGTAGATTAATGTAGTATCTTCAAATTTAATGAGCACTTTGCAAGGGCACCGACTCGGGACTCTTGTCTTAAAAATAGAAGATACTACTCTCTACAAAAGCAACTCTGCAGGCAGAATTACACTATGAATCCCGCAAAGTTGAACCTCAGTATGCATTCTACATTCACCACACAATCAACTTACCCTAAGAAATCTCCCTACCCGTAAAGGAACTTATTGAAAGACAGCCAGTATCTCACAACAGCATAGATGTGCGATTTTACCGACCACACCTCAATTTGCTGTAGAGGGGGATCGAACAATTGCTCTGGAATTTCGAGTGACGTATGATTGTCTCGCTTTCCAGACTCTCGTCTACTGCGTGAATTCGCCGATAAGAGCGCGCACAAGCAAACGGTGGCGCCACCCGACGGAGCCTACTTTATAATGTTGCCACCAGTCGGAACGCGTCCAGTATTTTTTGAGCGTTCTGCAGTGAGTGTGCAGGTTGATGTTTTGCGATGGTTGTTATTTTATTCAAAAAAACCTTGGAACTTCCCAAAAACTCCAAATACACCCCTTGAGATCCCCAACTTTAAATCGAGGCACCAAAATACCGCAAACTGGCTATTACACCTCTCGCTTTAATTTGAGACCTCGAGGCTCGATCGATTGTACTCTTTTCCCTCGAGCAGAACTCTGGTCTCAGTGGGGAGGGGTTAGTACGCACCCAAGGCACCCTCCTCCAACCTACAGGTCTTTTTTCAAGACGATGAAAAACACGTAAGTTAAAAGGACGTAATCTACCTATTCCCAGCTTTCCATGTATTAATTAATAATTTATAATGTTCTTAAGACTATACTAATTTTGTTGAGGATGTCCGCCAAATTGTGTTTAGTATGCTAGCCCGTGATAACGTACGGTCGCAGTTTGAAGGCACGACCACGTACGGGTGGATGTTCAAATAGTAAACAAAACATACAGTTTCAAAATAAGCTTTGTCGATCATATTTACGGCCGAGTAGGAAATTATTCCTGCTAATTCCCGGTAGACGAACAGACTACGTCGCACATCCACACATTGTTAGGGATATTAGCTGGCCGTACTCCCGCAAAGAAAGCCTAACATCTGGTAGTTAGGGATGTTAGGGCATTATAGGGACTGTTTGGTTCAGATTTTTCCAAAAGCACCAAATGTGGTCCAGATGTCGTCCATACCATACTTTTTCGATTTTTGACGGGCGCCAAGACGGGCGCCCCCCGGGGGCGCCATATAGACGAAATCCAATATGGCTGCCACTCGGGTTAGAGGGCAATCGTCGTTAAAAAAAACAAAAGGGCTAGAATCATGTATGATACCATTTTTAGGGGTTTTCGGGGACGGGGAATTTATATTATTTCGACGATTTGTGGTCAAGGTCACTCCTCAAGGTCCCCTTAAAGGTTGTTCTTCGATCAGCAATTGTTATTGGAGGTACAGTAATCGTCATAATTATATTTGAAACCAATCTTTAGTTTTTGGGTGTCTAATTTTCACAACGTCATAGAAAAGGAAAAGGACTCAGTACCAGTATATGATACAATCACGCGGAACAACATGCTAACCTTCGTAAACCGACCAGACCCCAAGAAAAAAGGCATGAAGGACAATGTACAGAGGCAAAACATGACCTTAGTCACGCAACGTTTCCTCTCACTCCAGTCGCGTCCCGATGCCGACATGACGGACTTCTTCCTGGCGGATCGAGGCTCGCTGCGATCTGGAACGAAGTCCGACATTCTTCAGTGCCTCAATGCACCCACTGGCCGCGCAGCTGCTGCCAAACAAGCCACGGTCGTGGTGTTGGATATAGCGCAGTGATCCACATGGTGCGCCCCACAACAGCAAAGACATTCAGCGAGTACGTGCCGCTCCACATCGTACATTTCTGGAGGCCGAAATGAAGAGTGGTACCCAACGCATCGACGCCGTATGGGCCAATGACCCTGAGGAAAATAACCTCAAAGCTCTCACGCAGCAACGATGTGGAAATGGCCCACGGATAAGAGTCGGCGATGGCAGCACTCCAATCCCGAAGCGTGAATGGAACAGCGGCTTCTTACAAAATGAAGAGAACAAAAAGGACCTGTTCTCATTAATCAGCCCACAAATATCCAAGACTGACATGGGCGGAAAGCTCCTCCTAAGTAACCACTTCGAGACCGTGCACTCCAACAGGCGTTGTGACCTCGCAGCACGTCAGCCGTGCAACCATTCTGAGGCGGACATCAGGATCCTTCTGCATCTGGCACATGCTGCAGAGCAGGGTCATACAAAGCCATATGTTCGTACGGTGGACAGCGATGTCGTGGTTTTGGCAGTCCGGTTTTTCGAGACCCTGGGCCTATCGGAGCTCTGGGTGGGCTTCGGTAGCGGAAAAAAACTACCGTGACATTCCAGTACATACCTTCTACTCCGATCTCGGTCCGTCAAAGTCCTTGACACTACCTCTCTTCCACAGCCTAACGGGGTGCGACACGACTTCACAGTTTCTTGGATGTGGTAAGAGGATAGCCAGTACCAGCGTACCGGACCTCACCGACACACTAGTGGCTCTCACGCACGACCCTGACATCTTCAGTCTCTAGTCCGTACATATGCAGCGGATCGAACGCTTCATCGTACTCATGTACAGCAAGGGGTGTGGTGCAGCCGGTGTCAACGAGGCCAGGCATCGCCTCTTCACCACTGGAAGGAGATCGCTGGAAAACATCCCACCTACCCAAACCGCGCTGTTCGCATGTGAAGTGAGCGCTACTACAGGCGGGTTTCTACTGGAGTCAGGCCACCTCGGTCCAGCAGGAAATCCCTGACTTCAGTGAGTGAGTGGAGATGGCACAACGATGGCACCAGTACATGGCAACTAATGACCACTCTCATCGACGCTTCAGTGGCATGTGCCATTCTCTTGCACTGCGGCTGCATCAAGGCATGCACGGGAAAATGCAAATGCAACCGCGCCGGTGTCCGATGCACGGCCCTCTGCAAATGCGAAGGTGGGTGCGTTAATAACGAGGGCGGTGATGACCAGTAGTACTTATTGCTGGCATCATAGAGCGCAAGCCAGAACGTATAGGTAGTAATAGTAATCATTGGTAACCATTGGTATATTGTTGCTAAAGCGGTCCTTGTATTTTGAACATTTAAATTAACATAGCGGCGTAGCGGCATAGTTATAGCATTTTGTCAGCAGATCTCATCTCCGAAGTATTTTAAAGGAAATAAAAACAAGGCATTAGCTAAAATCCGTTTTCCATGTGTACAGAAAGTTTAATATTGCCTGTAACATTCGAGAACATTAAAAAAAATACAGAAAAATACATTTGTAGCATAAATTCGGTTTTAAACCCGTCTGTGTAGCGATTCCCGCGGAAAATAGAAATTTAATGAGCTAGGCGATCACGTGGTATCTTAACGTCACACATGAGTCACACTCGCAGCAGGCCGACCCTTTCTATGCATTCAGAGCATGTTTACATGGATAATGTTGGGGTCGAAACGAGCGTCAGAATAAGTTGTTATGCAATAATCCGATGTAACACAAGTCATCATAGAGGAACAAGCAGTTATCTTACGGTTCCACATGAATTCAATTTTATTCAAAACAATGAATGCGAATGAGCCTACAAGTCGACTAGGTTTCGCCGAGCTTGGCCCTGGGCTCGTTTTCAGAATAATTATATCGAATGCAACTAACGAGACATAATGTACACCAATATACATACATAGCAAACATATATCGTATCCAGCTACTGAAAGTAACGTGTAAAATCTCATAATATCACTAGAATATCGATCTATGAAGGAGGAGTTGTACAATTTATCATAACAACTGAAATCAGTCAGCGAATTTATGTCGGTCCTGCTAGCTCGTTTGCTAAAGGCGTTGGTTCCGTGGCACTTATTTTGTAATCGGACGACGCCGGTTCGATCGCGACAGCATGCAAACTATTGATTTTCTTTTGTTTTATGTTTTCACGAAGTAATATAAACCAAATCATTTAGTATACTATGATGCACTGTTTGTAAAAAAAAAAATAATATTTTGTAATAATTATTTATTCGCCACAAAAATGAAAATATGGTCATTATACACAACGATGTTTATAAATTGTATTTATCCAGACAGATCACAATCTGTTTTCACATATATAATTACAATATATTACTGTACAATATATTTATAATTAATAAATTATATATCCATTACATTATATTTGTTTGGATAAATAAAATTTAGAAACATCGTTATATAATGACCATATTTTCATTTTTGTGGCGAATAAATAATTACTACAAAATAAAAATTATTTACAAACAGTGCATCATAGTATACTAAATGATTTGGTTTATATTACTTCATGAAAACATAAACAAAAAAAGTGTAAAGAAAATCAACAGTTTGCATGCTGTCAGGATTGAACCGGCTTCGCCCGATTGTAAAATAAATGACAAGGAACCAACGCGCCTACCCACTGAGCTAGCGGGACCAGCGAAAACTCTCTAACTGATTTAAGTTGTTATGGTAAATTGTACAACTCCTTCATATATCGATATTCTAGTGATATCATGAGATTATACACGTTACTTTATGTAGCTGGATACAATATATATTTGCTATGTATGTTTATTGGTGTAGATTATATCCCGTTGGTTGCATTCGATATAATTATTCTTAAAACGAGCCCAAGCTCGGCGAAACCTAGTCGACTTGTAGGCCTATTCGCATACGTTGTTTTGAATAAAATTGGATTCATGTGGAACCGTAAGATAACTGCTTGTTCCTTTATGATGACTAGTGTTTGTATTACGTCGGAAAATTGCACAATAACTCATTCTGACGCTCGTTTCGACCCAAAAGCTATACTTGTAAACATGCTCTAAATGCATGGAAAGGGTCGGCCTGATGCGAGTTTGAGTCATAAGTGACGTCACATCTCGGCATCCCGAAAAGCGCGCCAAAAATATGCATATTCGAAAATGTCCGGATATACAGCATAAAATGTGGAATTTCTAATTCATTGAATTTTTTGCTTGGTGGACGTGGAAATAGATAACAGGATGTAATATAACATAAATTCAAGCAATATATGTTTTTATTCCCTTTAATAACAATTGTTTCTGAATAATCTTTGTTCATTTTTGTATTAGTAGGTAGGTAGGCTTTATTTGGAATTGTATAAATCATACATACAAATATAAACAATCAGTAAAACAATCGACATAATGATATACAATTCCAGGTTGACAGCGGAGCCAATTAAGGCTGTAACCAGTTTGTTTTAATTATTCCAATATAAGATGATAATGATTAAGTAAACTAGTCGCCGTCATTCCCAAAATAAGTGCTGCTGATCTTTGACCCCAAAATGGGGTGACCATGACCTCAAATCATCGAAATAAGATCGGATTCTCCGATGCCACAAACACCAAAAAAGTGGTATTATTCATGACACCCTTTTGGTTTTTGCGGGTAGCGGCCATATTGGATTTCGCCAATATGGCGGCCCCGGGGGGACGCCCGTCTTGGCGTCCATCAGAAATCGAAATGGTATGGTATGGACGACGTCTTATCCAAATTTGGTGCTTTTGGAAGAATCTGAACCAAACAATCCCAACATCCCTGACTATGGGCGATCAAAAGATAATTTATGAATTAGGCCGGTTTTGGACTGCTCGTGGCGCATAATTTACACTTCACCGCTGACAAATCTGTTCATTCGAACACGATCACGACTTCACTGGGGATCAGGGGCCGATGAATAAGAAACTCTAGATTTGTTCCAACAAGAAAATATTGTTTGCTAAATTAATATTATAAACTAACGTCACTGGAAAGGGCCTTCTTTCCCGGGAATCTGATAGATTACCGGGTACTTGAATTGTACAGCACAACACAGAAGCTAGACAACCAACAAGGAATTAAAACCCGACAAGGTAGAACAAAATGTCTTACACGACTTGACGGTGGAAATATGTACACTTTCCACAGTAGCCAGGCTCTACACCAATAATCTCGCACCCCACCATCGGAATGGGGTCGGTTATTTGACAAATTAGCCATACGAAACTGATCAGAGATCGAGGCACGCATGAGAATAGAAACTGGAGCGAATGCGTTGAGAAAAATGATGGGCGTGGTAGGAAATAGCAGGCCCATGTACTTCTATGGTATCCTATCATGGAATTCGTAGGCCTACGTCATATATAAGCATATGAGACCTAGACTGGATACGGCGATGGTGTTCATATAGTTATATAAGTAAAGGTGGATAATTGGACACCTTAAGACAGGAACCGGACGGACAAGAAACGTCTGGTGGTGAGACCATAATATATTATGAAATTAATATTAACTGAGAAGATGGAACACTTTGGAACGAACCCACGAAGACGGCAATACGCCGGATACTGTGGAGAACTGTTGCTCCCAGCAAGCAAGCGGACTTCAGAGATTATTTATAGGGTAGGGTGGGGCATGGGAGACTGCGCATGGTTATTCATAAACTTATAAAGTTGAGGTCCAGATTGCATTATACGATTGCTGCGTGGTTATGCTATCTACTGCAAAATAATAAGTGACAGTTGACAACAATAACTTTAATATAATCGTTAGTTAAAAACATTTTCCCAAGGGGGCGTCTTGTCCCATGCCTGGGGTAAGATGTCCCCTTGTGTGGGGCATGACGTCATTTTCAGCTGGTGTGTCGGCGGCAAGGCTACAGACGACCCGGCGGTAGGTGGCAAGGTTGTTTATGGTCTGGCGGTCAGACGTAAGGTTATGGACGACCCAGCCTTCGGCAAAACTGTCGATGATCCGATGTCTGACGTGGAGAATCACAGGACGGTCTTTCCGAATATCGCTGTCATGTCGTAAGCAGTAGTTCTTCTTTCGTGATTAATAAACACCCAGTTGTCAGCCGCTGCGTTTTGTGTACTCTTCAGGGACTTTGAGTATGATCTATTCGCGATTATACATTGACCAACTCACGTGTGGCAAGACGTCCATGGGGTAAGGGGGCTTCTTGCCCCCACCATGCAGGATATTGACAAATGTCAATTCCCACGCTAATACTAATTATCGTTTTATTTTATAATAATCAATGAAACTATATACACTTATGATGATAAAATAATAACAATTGCACGACGTTGAGCGTAATCCCTAAGTTCCAGTAAAAACAAACATTACAAACAAATTATTACATCAAATATGCATGAACATTTAAATAAGATATTTTATAAATGTGTATTTTGCCTGTGTCAGTTTATCGGCCAGAATAGTCACTTAGTGGCAGCATTGCATTTGCCCACCAGAGACATATATCAAGCGTGTAGTCTTTGAAACACAAAGAGGCTTCTTACCACACTGGGGCTACCTGCTACTTTCCAGCATGCATATAAAATAATGCGTATAGCATATTTAAAAAAACACGTTGAACATTGACTCTTTTTTCGTGGAAGCGTTGTTAACATACACACACGAAAACACGCACGCGCGCACACGCACACACAAACACACACGCACACACACTACACCACGCCTGACTACACACGCGCGCACCTACAGAGACATACACACGCACACGTGCGCGCACGCACGCACAACCACACACTATGAGTGACACACATATACATGCACGCACGCACGTACCCACATACGCACACACACATACATACACACACATACACATACTACACCACACCACGCCATACATACACACGCACGCACAAGCGCACGCACACACAAACACACACACGCACGCACACACACACACATACTGTGAGTGACACACATACACACGCACACGCGCGAAGAAAGGACTTTTATGTGATCCGGTCTAGTGAATGCGCAATAATATTCCAATGCCAAATAGATGTACATATCTTCACATATTTCTGCATTGTCTGGCGACAGACTGATCGAGTATTTTTGTGGTAGGTCCCACGTGCGTGGGTGTATGTGTGTGCGTGCGTGCGCGCGTACATGCGTGCGTGCATGCGTACGAGTGCGTGTGCCGCACCAGAGCATCTTCTCAAGCAAGGGATGGCAGTAGGCTTTACTATTCTACCCCTGGCACAAATCCTACACAGTTTGTGGACGTTAGCTGAATCGGGTGTCCATCGGCCCACTTGCTGTCTTCGTCGGTTTTGATTATGGGAACCAGGCGTCGTACCCAACATCAAAGAGCAATCCAGGGAAATTCCACGGTTCTACATCCTCCCGCTGTTTGATTATTAATGTGTAACTCGCTTTCAGATTTGATGTTTGTGGGTGTGATGTTCGAATCCATATGTTAGTATGTCGATATGCCTTGGTATGGGTGCTGAAATGTTTAGCAGTAACAGACGACACCCTAGTTCTTGCCGAACAATGTGGACTACAATGGCGTATGTCATAAACGTGTGTTGGCTTCGTTTTCACCGAGGGCCACCTTGCTTTGGTCGGGTCCGGGCGTAGTGTTCATGTCCGTGACGTACGCCTCATTTCCGTAGCAGAACGACGTCTGGAAAACACATACTTGTCTTTATAGCTGTTAGAAAAACACCGTGGTTGAAAAGGCAATTTCTTTGCAGTCCAAAAATGCGAATTCAGTGTATTTAAATAAAAAATCATAGTCAAATTGTTTTAATAATAAAGTGGACCTTTGCTGTAAGAAACTCATTGGGATTTGGTGAAGCCGTTCCTTATATCCATGAGTAGAAACACAGTGCAAGCTTGAATGGGGATTTCAAAGTTGTTCCTTTTAGCGGATGTTCATTACACTTGGATTCCTTATAGCGAGAGACCGTTGGAAGCCATTACTTATTTTAAACAAATAGGCAACTAAGTAAGGTTAGCAAACGATTAAGTAATTGTCTGTGAGTCAGCATTTCCATTGTCATACATTCTGGCATGTCATTTGTTTCACCATAATACTTAATGTTTTATGGAACGTATTTATGGTGCGGCAGTTCACCTTATTGTGTTTGTTTGCGTCGGTTTGTCTGTTGACGGCGATCTCGTCTTCGTGGTTAAGCGATGCTTGCTTCGTGCAATCCTGACTCAGTTGGCAGTAGCAGTTTTCTGTTGAACCCAACGTGCAGTGTGTGAGAAAAACGGGCATAGGCTGCAGAAATTAACAATTAAAAAAGACTAAAGAGGGGATATGTGTGATGGGGTCTCAACCTTCCCCACAGGTTTTCGGGGCATTGTTAAATATATGTGTATCACATACATTGACAACTGAAGCTGGGAGGCTTGATGGAGATGAGCCCTCAACTATTTTTAATTGGGGGGCTGGAAATGTGCTTAGTCCCCAATATTTTGGCAAGTGATGCAGTTTGAGTTTTTTGTGAGCCTCGAGGAGGCTGTAGGTGAAGGGTGTTATGCATCAGGTTCAAACGCCTGTGATATAGTGTGCTAATTTGGATTGCTACATTACTTGGTGTTTCATCGAATGCTATCTTACACGTGAAATACAGTGATAGAACATGGTTACTAAGCAAGTAGAACAACTATTTTGATTGTCGCAACAGTAATGTGGCCAGACGACCAGAGTCACCAGAGACAGAAACCCAGCGACTCGCTCAATCACTGATGTATTGCGTTTGTTTGCATACTTTCACTTGGGATGCATGTTTGCATAGCAAGTTAGCTACATCTAACCGGCCAACCGATTGCTTGTCTGGCCAATGGACCGAACGAATGAACGTCGGCAAATTGTATATATAATTATATAATTATATATATATATATATATATATATATACACACATATATATATATATATATATATATATATATAATTATATATATATATGTATATATATACACACATATATATATATGCCTATAATGAACATATATGTGTTTCAATACCATGTTCCGAGTTTATTTTCTTCTCGTGCCGAAACATATAGAATACGAGGAGCCAAGGCAACAAACAGAACGTCACCCCGGTGCCGATCCCAAGCACCATTCCGGTAACACCAACATCTGAAATTGGAAATTTCGACTAGTAAACTTACTAATAACAATACCAGTCTACCGTGATAATGTCTGCGATACGTAGGCTCCACGCAGGCTGAGATTGAAGCAATAGTTTTGTCTCCACTGTAAGGCAGCGGCTACATGCAGAGGTGTGCAATCGTTTGCACTGAGTTCACAAAAAATGTGAATTCAGACCTCAATTGTGTGACTTAGTCTTGCGAAGTGATTTGTGAAATGCTTTGTAAAGTGTTGCTAATGACTGCTTAACTGTGCTCACCCAAGATCTAACATCCTTGTGACATGACTGTATACTATTCTAGTACAGAGGTGTTCGTTGGTATCAAAACTTGGCTGCACACATTGGAACAATATTATATTGTATACAGTTCAGCGCAGTTGCTTGCCGTGCAGATAGAAGTTCATTATCATAATCAAGCTTTCAACTAAAGTATTTCCTCATCGTTCTGATCAATCGCCACATCCCGTGGTCCTCAACTCTCTGCTCGTTTATCTAGAACTAATCGCTCAAGTCAACAGTAACTGTAAATAAACATTCGCTGTGTCCTACATTTCATCCTAACTTAACATGTACTTCCTGCTTCATTATTATATGTTTGACTGCTTGTAAATATTTACTGTTACCGAAATCACATATTGCTCATGGGATGAACCAAGATCTAGCCACGGAGACGCGTTGTGGATTGTTGACCATGTTGGTATATAAATATACCACGCCCGTAGTTAAATCAAGCAGATCAACGGACCTTAGAAGGCCTTTCCCGAGAAAACTTTAACAATACGTTTTTAGAAATAATTCGTCACACGTGAATTATTAACCTTGGAGGTTCAAAGTCTAATTTCAGGCAATCATAACTTACAATACACTTACAAAAATATACACAACGTAGATATATTCTAACATCTTCACCGCCCTATCATTAGGCCGTAATGTGTTTTAATAAATTACATTTTTATTACGTGTACATTGTTTTAATATGGACGTTACACCCGCGAAATTTTCACATTTTAATCACGTGTTACAGCTAGAGGCAGGTAAGCGTGACCATAACTTCCTGGATCCAAAAAGTGGAACGAATTAACTTACAAACAATCTTCACATCAGCTGTTGTCGCAGTTTGAAACTTTTGCCCCCGAATTCTGTTCCACGCAGTGCATGTCGCTAGAAATTGACCGTTCATTGGTTGTTTGATTGCGAGGTTAGCGCCATCATGAAACATCACATGTTTCCCATATTTGGTGTAAACGCTCCACCTGTATTTCGCCGGCGGATTCGCTCTTGATCGACATATCAATTTATCTCCTAAACTCACGCGGTGGGTTCCCTTTTCTCTAGGAAATATGGACACATTTGATGGAGAATCTGCAACCAGAATAAACGAAATCGTCAACAAACGAAACAACATATATCCAGTAGTGGCATTCTACAAGTTAGTTGACGATTCCAACGCATGATAAAAATCAAAGATAAATATAGGCCTACATCCTCTGTTACAACCGATAATAATAATAATAATTGCTTTATACGTACAAGTACATTATCATGGTTCTATTGTCTTATAAACAATAGTTACAATGTACAGAATGGAAAATCACCCGTCAACAAAATGTATATACAGGGAATTGAACCAGTATTTCCATATTCTAGACATGTATTTCACGTCACTATTAATAACGTTACGAATCAATATGTTTTTTTAGAACTGCAGTCGGCGTATAAATCTATATGTCAAATTTATAATAACAGCAGCACAGTTAGGTAAATTATTGTTAACAAACATTTCACTAGCACTACAGTATCTGTCATAACCTAAAACCATTCGAAATATATTGTTGTAAGAGACAAGATACTGTAATAATAGACTGATATTGTAATAAGTACGTGCCCGATACTGTAATAAGATCAACCGATAATGTAATAAGAGCCCTATGCTGTAATAAGATCAACCGATAATGTAATAAACCTCCTGCCCGATACTGTAATAGTTTTGACTGATAATGTAATAACGTGCTCCTGTCCGATACTGTAATACTTTTTGACCAATAATGAAATAACATAGACATTTCATGTGGGCATAGTCGATTTCGTGGATTTCGTTGATTTCTTGGATTTTGTCCATTTCGCACATTTCGTCCATTTCGCCTTTCATATTTTTTATGAATATTTTTAATCACACTCGGACCGGGCGCGGGCCTTAGAATTAAGCTTCCGGATCGGGCATGAACTACTGTTGCGGTGCTGTGTCTTGTATGTAACTGTTAAGTGCATGCGGACCAGGCTCGGGCCAAATTTCTAGGTGCAAGGCCCTAATGTGTGTGGTCGCGTGTCAACGGTACGTGTACATACCGTCTTTTCCTTTTTGAAATTTGCGAACAAAAAAGGAAAAGCAAACAATGTTCGTTTTCCTATTTGATGTACGAAAAACGACTACAGTTTAGTATTCGCGGTATTTCTAATATATGTAACGAAAATAACGAAATACGACTGCAGCGCGACTCATGTTTTGTTTTTGTACTTAGAAAGCTTCGGCTACCTTACCGCTTCGGCTAGGCGGCAAAAGTTGGTGGCTTCGGTGGAACAATTCGGCGCCGAAGTGGTATCGTTGCCGACGCGACATGTACGGGCGATTATATGTCGTTTCGGCGCCGTTGCTTTATGAAAGGTTTCGACTATATAATTAGTTATACTCAAATTTTCGAGATACACTTCTTTATTAGTTATTATGTTTAGCAGAAATACATAATATAAAACTAGTATTTGAGATTGTACTATCACATGAAAATAAAAATAATAGTAAAGTGTACTTGAATGCATTTATTAGTGTTTTGACAAATGCATTCGTACTTGACGTTGCAATGTGAGATCGCACATAATTTAAATAAACATTTCCGGTAAAGAAACATGCCTAATACAATATTAACAATTTACAGTGTGTCAAACAACTGTTTTCGATGGATACACGAGAAGAAACCTAACATCACCAGCAGAAGCATCAAAGAGTTGGCCTACATCTGCCTAGTAAGATCTCTAGTTGAGTATGCTCATTGCTCAACCAGTATGGTGTCCGACCATCACAAAATTGCATCCACCATCTAGAGCCTGTTCAAAGAAGGCAGCCAAATGTGTCTCCAACTGCTGCGATTGTCAAGAAAGTGTGACAGAGATCATCGAGGTTCTAGCATGGCAATGGGGCCTCTCGAAGACAGACGGAACAAGCTCGTCTTAAACGTTTGGCAAATGAATGGCAAAACTGACCTCGGTATTGATAACAATCTATCAACTAAGCCACCCCCACTCAGGAGAAGAGGAAACAAGAACACGTTCTCAAAGCCGCAATCCAGTATGCAAACCTTCTGGACCGGCACGTGTAGAACGTGCAAAGAAACACTTTGTCCGTTATAGCAATAACCGACCAATGCAACGTCTATGTGATTTTTATTTGTGTGTACAGTGTATTGTAAAAATATTGCAACAAAATTTATTTTATATCTTACTTGACTACTAGGATGGAATAGTACATGGTCACCCAGCTGGTGGGGTTACAATAATGTGGCACGATACAGAAATACAACGAAACACACGCACACACACACACACACACACACACACACACACACACACACACACACACACACACACACACACACACACACACACACACACACACACACCTGGACTATAGTTAGATGCTAGTGGAGTGACGTTTTGAAAACGAAGCTGATATTTGTACAGAGAACGCTAAACATTAGGGGTAACCTATTACTTGCGAAATTGTACGTGATTGTTTATAATAATACTATCCAACTAGAAATGAGATACTGATTACATCTTGCACACGGGCAAGATTTTGTGAATTTAAAGTTGCAATGTAGAATCAACTACTTGCTGCCGTATGTATCAGTTGGCATTTGATATGTTATTTGATCAATTGTGTTTTTGCCAAAATTACCGGGTGCCACGTATTTTCAGCGGACTATGGCACGCGGATATACTTTTTAATCTTTGACGCCGTTTTATCTTAAAATTACATATTACGTGAACAAGGCTATATGGAGTTGAGGAAAGTGATATATGATGTATGATATTGTATGGGGCATGATGATTCACTGAACAGTTTTATTTAATTTAAAATATGGACGATCTCAGAATGCAACGTTTAATTCGAGTATGTTTTCCGAAATAGTAATCTTTGCTTTCAATTGTGCTTTACTATTATTTATATTTCCAAGCACTTCACATAATAATACAATATTAAATACTAGTTTTATATTATGTATTTCTGCTAAACATAATAATTAATAAAGCAGTTTACCACGGAAGCGGTGAAATACCGCTAATATTAAATTGTATTCGTTTTTCGTACTTCAAATAGGAAAACGAAAAACGAACACATTGTTTGCTTTTTTCCTTTTTCGTTCGCAAATATCAAAACGAAAAAGGAAAAGACGGTATATACACGGACCCGGATGTCCGCATTTATACGGCATGGTGGTGACACACGACTGTACACGTTAGGGCCATGCCCGCACCTAGAATTTTGGCCCGAGCCCGATCTGCATGCACGTAACAGTTAGAGACAAGACACAGCCCAGCAACAGTAGTTCATGCCTGACCCGACCCGACCCGACCCGACCCGACCCGACCCGGAAGCTTAATTGTAAGGCCCAGGCCTGGCCCGAGTATAATATGTGATTAAAAAGTGTTCATCAAAAATATAACAGGCGAAATGGACGAAATGGACTAAGTTAAAAAATCCACGAAATCCACGAAATCTACTATGTCCACATGAAATGTCTATGTTATTACATTATCGGTCAATTTAAAAATTATTACATTATCGGGCAGGAGGTTTATTACATTATCGGTTGATCTTATTACAGTATTGGATACTTCTTACATTATCGGTTGATCTTATTACAGTATCGGGCACTTATTACATTATCACTTGGTTTGTACAGTAACCGTTGTAACATTCCGTATTATCTGCTTAAAAATAAGAGAAATGCAAGCCAGCATCTTCGCTTACTATTCTACCATGGCTACAATCTGCTGTTTCTATATAACTTTCACGATGGTATGATTCGAGCCGATAACGCATGCAAAGGTTTCATTTCCCAAACGTGCCAACGCAGGACGGGCACCACACCAGTTTCGTAATTTCACACTTGCAACATCTTGAAGATGGCTTATCAATACCGATGTCAGTTTTGCCATTGATTCCATTTGCCAGACGTTTAAGACGAGCTTGTTCCGTCTGCCTTCGAGAGGCCCCAAGGCCATGCTAGAACCTTGATGATCTCTGTCACACTTTCTTGACAATCGCAGCAGTTGGAGACACATTTGGCTGCCTTCTTTGAACAGGCTCTAGATGGTGGATGCAATTTTTTGATGGTCGGATTCCATACTGGTTGAGCAATGAGCATACTCAACTAGAGATCTTACTAGGCTGATGTAGGCCAACTCTTTGATGTTCCTGCTGGTGATGTTTAGGTTTCTTCTCGTGTATTCAACGACACCAGCTGTTTGACAGACTGTAAATTCTTAATATTCTCTCTTTCCAACCACACATATAATTGATATATGATGTAATTTAGGCTCAGTGGAACCATTAAACGTTTAACAACAAATTATCATAAAGTTAGATCTCATATTACGTTGCTACGTGCACTCAAGACAATTATGTATTTTCTGGTGCCTCAAACGAGGTAGCTTTCTCAACAAGGGCAACAACTTATAACGGTATGCACTTACACTGGACGATCTGACACGACACTTACATAGGACTAACTTAACGATCTGACATGACACTTACACTGGACTGACATGACGATCTGACACGGCACTTACATAGGATTAAGTTAACGATCTGACACGACACTTACACTGGACTGACATGACGATATCACACGAGTGTACGTATGCGGCATGCTCTCTCTGGTTGTGGTCACCGCATCCACTTTGCGCGAGGCCGTAACTGTCCGTGCAGTTCTCATGGTCTTGCGCGATGTCAGATATTGACGAGGGTACCGTAGTTCTGCAAACCGCCGACACACCGTCCATCCAGCGGGCGGCGGCCAGGCGTATGGTACTGATACATCGGCCGTCCGTGCACGTAGTTTCCGTTTTGCCCGGCAATTGGAGCCATCGCATTTCCGGTTCCGCCAATCCGCTGTAGATAAGTTGGCTCGTCAGGACGATAGAATCGTTTTCGGCGGTCGATGTGTCCATAAAACACGTGGGATTGGCGGCTGTGAAACAATGAAAGAATATGTATAATTACCGTGTGCAGTATTTGTTGGTTGACATTCATTACGTAAAATGTTATTTATGATTCGTTATTAGAGTTATTAGAGTATTCACAAGCACTCCTCAATGGATGCAAACACCTTCATTAATAAGATGCATGGCTATATAAAACAATAGACCTATACATAGCAAAGTATCTAGTCATTGGGACTGCTCCAGAATGCTTTCCACATCACACTCTGGCTGACGTTTTCACCCGAACACCGTCTGGACTTCTCCGGGGAGCACGCTCCAATTACTGTGCAAACATTATTCTTACGCGAACATTCACCACCGACTATAGCCAGGAAGCATATAACAAATAATAATATTATGTTTACTTCTGTGACTTATTAAAGTAACTGTAGCTGCATAAATTCATGTCGTTTATGGTAGTTTAATTTTTTTATTTGCCGTCTGCATTTGTAATGTAGTAAATGCACCATAATATATATGGGTTTAAAAAAACCTGCTCTTAGGCACTAACAAGATAAAATTTTGTATATTTTATACAAATTATTCAAGTGAAAAATGTAATATGTCTAAAAGACAATTAAATACTTTAAGTTAATAAGTTAAATGAATAAATTAATTACATTTATTTAAGCCAAATAATTGAAATGTCAATTCTACTATATAACAACTTCAAACAAAATCAATGTATTAAAATGTTATTATTATAATGTTAGTGGTGGTTTATTGTATTATTACATAGGTATATTGATGCTATCATTGTTTGCACACACTTACACACAGTTCTACACTAGTTAACACTTGTATTAGACTACCTGTATATATATATATATATATATATATATATAGGTAGTCTAATACAAGTGTTAACTAGTGTAGAACCTGTATATATATATATATATATATAGGTAGTCTAATACAAGTGTTAACTAGTGTAGAACTGTGTGTAAGTGTGTGCAAACAATGATAGCATCAATATACCTATGGTATCCCAGGGGGCAGCATTTTGTTGATGTTAAATAGACCCCAAAGTGATGATGCCACAATACGTAATCAAGTTATGAGAATGTGGTATGATATACAATTTAAAACGAACATATTTACAGTATGACAGACAGGCATTAATACCTGATACTTATTGTTTACCGATAATATGCAGGACACATTGATTTTTAAAACTGGCAACAGTTTTTTGATTTTTTACTTTAGATGGTAGGTTGTTCCACAATGATGTGCCAGTATATTTTAAAGACTTTTGGTGACTATGGGTTTGGAAGATATTATTGGATGATTTAGATCTTGTACAATAACTGTGAGATATGCCAGGAGTTACCTTTTTAAGATAATTTGGAGTTTTACCATTTACAAAGTTGTACATAATAATACATAATAATACATAATTTCAGAAGAATAAATCTTTGATGAACATTTAACCATTTTAGAGATGTTAACATATCAGAGACGTGGGTCCTGTGATGGCACCCAGGATAATATGCATTCCTCGATTCTGTAATTTCTGAAGTCTAGTTATGTTAGAATCTGAGCAAACATCCCATAGAGTACTACAATAATCCAAATGAGGTAATACCATAGTGTTATATAATGTAACCCGACTCGAGAGAGGAATAAATGGATTAGAACGTTTCAAAACACCGAGTGACCTGTTGATTTTATATATAACATTTTCTACATGTGTGTTAAATGTGAGATCCTGATCAATAGTGACACCAAGATATTTATAGGATTCAGCCTGTTCAATTTTTTGACCTTGTAGAGATATATCTAGAGTTGGAGCATTTAGTTACTAAATTGCATAGATCTGTTTGAAGAATATGGGTGATATCATGAATGTTGTTAGCAAAATTATCTGGAGTATAGAATGCAGTATCGTCAGCATACATGTTTACTCTACAGTGATCTAGAGATACTGGCAGGTCATTTAGATATACAAGAGATAACAAGGGTCCAAGGATAGAACCCTGAGGTACACCTGTATCAACATATATATATTCTGAAGACTTTCCATTTATGGTGGCACTTTGAGTTTTGTTTGTAAGATATGATTTAAACCAATCAGAATAAATTCCATAGTATGATAATTTGTCCATGAGTATATTGTGATTCACAGTGTCAAATGCCTTCCTTAGATCTAAAGCAATTAGTCTAATTAGACCACTACAGTTTGTTGATTGGTAAATATCCTCCATGATGTTGTGAAGACTGGTTTGAGTCGAGTGACGTTGTCGGAATCCGCATTGGTCGGAACAGAGAATGAACGTGTTCGGGATCAAGGTGTCCCACGTCTTCTGGTGGCTATCGGCTGTGGTCAACCAGGGCCTGGAGAGGGGTGGGCTCCGCTAGGTTGTAAATCTGCCAAAGACACACTATGATCATGAAAACCAGTTCAAATCACATACCGGATCGGTCGCAGCCCGGGTCAACAATGACCGCGGGTCTTCCGCCGTACACCAGGACGGAGGTGATAAGTATGCTACTGGTGCCCCTACCAAGAAGATCCGTGGAAGAGACAATATCACCATCGGCACATGGAACGTCAGAACACTGAGAGCTGCAGGGAAACTGAAAGAACTCACACATGAGATGAAGAGATACCGATGGAAACTGCTTGGACTCTTCGAGATGCGTTGGAAAAAACTTTGGTGAATCATCAACCGAAGAAGGACACAAGGTCTACTTCAATGGCAATAAGGACAAACACGAACATGGCGTCGGGTTTCTTGTACACAAAGACATCGTGAACACTGTCATGGGTTGTCGCCCCGTCTCCATCAGGCCCATCACCATATTGAGGGCAATTCCCTTCAACATCACAGTCATACAAGTTTACGCCCCAACGTCTGACTATGGCGACAATGAGGTGGAAGATTTCTATGGCGAACTGCAAGATATAATTGAGGAAACACCAAAGAAAGACAATCTAATTGTACTAGGAGATTGGAATGCAAAAGTGGGAGAGGATGCTCAGACCAACTGGCATGACACTTGCAAAGCCTTCTGCAATGCTGAAACACATGAGCGACGACACAGGTTCCTTGAGTTTGCAACATACAACGAACTAATACTGGCTAACACATTTGGTCCACACAACTCATCCAGAACATGGACCTGGCACAGCCCAGACGGAAAGCATCACAATCAGATCGAATACATCTTGGTGAAAATGCGCTTTCGCACAGGCGTGAACATTGCCAGAACAAGATGCTTTCTAGGAGCAGATATCGGAAGCGATCATGACTTGTTGATGATAACTTTCCACATTCGCCTGTTGTGAAAGACCTGACATCAGTGAAGAAAGGGATAACCACCACCATCGATCCAAGATAAATCAAGGAAATGCCTTACAGAAGAACAACCGATGGACAGAATACTGCTCAGAACTGTGTAATTACAAGGCCAACGGAGACCCAGCGATACTAAATTGTCCACAGACAGCCGAAGAGGACAACTACCCCATTCTTCGTGAGGAAGTGGAGGCTGCAGTAAAATCTCTGAAAAAAGGAAAGTCAGCTGGAATTTACAACATACTGGTTCAAGCTAGGGGAGAAGCCTTGATCACCGCCCTCACAACAATCTGCAACAAGATCTGGCAGACAGGAGAATGGCCCACCCCATGGACCCAGTCATCACGCTTCCCAAGAAAGGCAACTTACTGCTGTGCCAAAATTACTGAACAATCAGTCTCATCATTCACCCGAGCAAAATCATGCTGAAGATCTTACTCAACAGACTCAAATCACAGGCATGCAGTGCTATGGGCGACGGTGAGAAAGTACAACATTGGCACCAATCTTGTCCGAACCATTGAACACCTATATGACAAGGCCACCAGTGCAGTCATCTTCAATGGCAGCATAGGAGACTGGTTTCGAACAACTGTGGGAGTTGGACAAGGATGCCTGTTATCACCCACCCTCTTCAACATCTTTCTGGAATGGATCATGAATGATGCCTTAGAAAACCATCAAAGCACTATCAGCATTAGAGGCAAGACAATCACCAACCTTCGCTTCGCTGATGACATCGACGCCCTAGCAGAAGACGAACAAGAACTAGTCAACTTGGTGGAGAGCCTCGACAAAACCTCTACAGCATACGGCATGGAAATCAGAAAAGACCAAACTGATGACAAACAACACACAGAGCATCAACATAGAGGTCAAAGTTAACGGACAGAGACTTGAAACGGTAACAAGCTTCGTGCAAGTACTTGGGATCAATCATCACAGACGAGGGCTCCAAACCTGAGACACTTGCCAGGATTGCACAGATAACAGCAGCACTTACAAGGTTGAAACCAATATGGAACGACAGTAACATCAATGCCAGTTCAAAAATAAGGCTGATGCGCTCCTTTGTCATGTCTATCTTTCTATATGCTTGTGAAACATGGACTCTTTTAGGACATCTACAGAAGAGGATACATGCCATAGCAATGAGGTGCTTTCGGAAGATCTTGCGCATATCATACAAAGACCATGTTACTAACGAAGACGTTCGCAATAAGATCAAACATGCCATCGAACCACATGAAGACCTCCTTTCAATGGTCAAGAAGCGCAACCTGAAGTGGTACGGCCACGTTTAACGATCATCTGGCCTTGCAAAGACCATCTTGCAAGGTACCGTGAGAGGGGTGAGAAGAAGAGGTAGAAAGAAAAATAGGCGGGAAGACAACATCAAAGAGTGGACAGGACTGGGGTCCGCCCACTCCTAGAGGGCTGTGGAGAACAGGGAAACGTGGAGAGAGCTGGCTAAAAAGTCGTCAGTGGTGCCCCAACGATCCTTACGGGTTATGAGAAAGTGGAGAAGAAGAAGAAGCACATATAGCCACTGGTGTGTCAAAACAAGTTTTACAGGAATATGAGTTTAAATGACATCTCAAAAAGTTCCATGGATTATTAGCAGGAAATAAAATGGTAAATATTATTGACATATTGCTTACCCTAGCCTAGGACAACGCGCTTACCTTAGCTTAGGCTTGGCCTTAGGCTTAGCAGTCTGAGTAGGCAATTGACAGATGTTTCATTACTCAATCTTTTGTGCTGGGTTGGATTAATGATCAGTTACCGTCCAAAGTGATCGCAGCCAACATATTAAAATAGCATTCTGAAGAATTCATCCACGGCGCAGTCTTTGAAAAGAGTGTGAGTTCGTATTTTATTGGCACTGAGTTCAACTTTTCAGTCGACTCGTCTTCGAAACTCTGTCTCGGCCGCGTCGTGACAGCCCGGCTGATTAGGCTGTTCTATAGCCAATATCCGACGTTTCCACTCATCGTGTGCCCATCTTGTTCCTTGTTCTTCACATTGCACGATAACTGTGAAATAGTTGACCATCATTCTCCGTTTGACACGGCTCACGAATTATTTAGTATGCGGATGTGCTATTGTTTACGTGTATCCACGTCTAACCGGAAGTATTCGATGTACTACGGCTAAAAGAAGTGAAACATCTAGCGTCGATGTTGGGGAGCGGTTAATCCAGGGTATTCTACATATAATATATGGTTGGAATTATTCCTGGCATTGAAAGTGTTTGGCATCTTACTAGACGACATTTAGAACTGCCAGTTACTCACCAAGTACTGTGACATGTACTTCGCTTGTTTCGTTTGACCCAGGTATGTCGCATGTGTATATTCCAGAGTCGTTGTAGGACACGCTAAATATTATTAACCTGTAATATTTTATTTCATACTTGTCCACAGCATTGCTGATGTTTACTGCAGTTCCGTGCGGCATCGTTTTCCGCCATATTGGGGACGTCGTCACGCTTGACATGTCGGAACAGTTGAGCTGCACTTTACTGCCGAGTAGTGCGACAACGTTGCGTGAACCGACTCCGTCTTCCAGGTACCTCTGGTGGCCATCACCTACAACAAACACGGCGTCAGGTTTCCCAGTCTCCAGTTTTCCGCAATTTCTAGATCAACCAGATGCATTTCTCGATTGAATAGTTGTTTACGGAGCTCTGATACCCGCTGCCTTAAACACCTCACACGTCTTTTTGACCAATGTGATGTACGATATTTTTTGTAAAATTGTACCATATGAGCATCATACTATAGAGTCGGATCTAAATTGCACCTCTTAATTGTGGAGAGTGAACAATGATGTACTGTCCTCAATATTGGCGCAGGTCCATCGCGAATAGACAGACAGATAACCTACTAGCTAGTGAAAAAACCCGAATAATCTAAAAAAAGACGATTAGGCCTGTATCAGATTGCACCATTTTTCGTCAACCTTAAAATGTCTTATTAAAACGGGCCCCCAGCCTTTTGGCGTTATTGTACTATGTACAGCTAAATGTATGGTGGCACTGCTAAGTAACTCATAAATGGGCCCCAATGAAAATTGGTTGAAAGTACGAAACGCACAGTCAAAGATGTGAGTTCAAAAAGATTATTTTGTTTACACTTTTCTTAAAATGTTAGCACTATTCTAAAATATCATATTTCCGTTTTGTGCGCGTTGAAAACAACGGAAACTGTGGTATGCGTAAGCTAAACGTAAATGCTATGATATATATATATATATATATATAGACGAGTTGATAATCAATTTGAATACAAACTCTCCATGTTTTTTTTATTTAATACATATACATATATATATATATATATGTGTGTGTGTGTGTGTGTGTGTGTGTGTATATATATATATGTATTAGATTTAAAAAAAACATGGATAGTTTGTATTCAAATTGATTATCAACTCGTTTATCGAATTAATGTTTATTAGACAAACTGTTAACAGTCCTCTACGGGGTCAATTCATTGAGTTCATTGCAAATCCAATCGGTTGATATTCAGATGTGTTGTGCACGATCGCAATGCTTTAATTTTAAGATGTAAATTATATCCTATGCGCACTTCATGTAACTTTTTGTTGAAATTGTACTAAGACGAGACGAGCGACACACTTGAAAGGAGGAGGAGCTATAAGCAATCGCAAGGGCTAAATGGATAGTTGCGATGTATCAGTGCAAAAAATGTGCACTATATATTAATCATATTATCTTTTGTTTGTTGCATTGTTGACATGGTGAGCCAAACTCGGTAACGTAATACACGTGACTCCGTTGTGTGGGACATAAACAATCCGCCGATATTTAAATCTATAATTGGTAGCCGTTCTCGAAATCCCGTAAGCTACAAAACTGCGATTAGTCGTTATCAACTGTTTCTCAGAGCCACAGGGGTAAGGGCAACACTAGCTAATTAGTTCAACACTACTATGATGAAGCGTATAAATAAAAATACAATCAGGAGACTTTGAGTGAGACTATTAGACCAGGTTCTATAGCTTATAATAGTTTTCTACGTTTTGCTTAATAGGGCAAAACTACTTGTTGCTTCTACAAATTGCCTGTCCGTTTGCCTGCCTGTCTCCCCACCTACCGATCCGCTTGCCTGCCCATCCTCTATGGATATTTAAGTGCGTTTGTTTGTGCGCGCGCGTGTCAGTGTGTGTGTGTGCATGTGTGCGTCACCACCGTGTGTGTACAGTACAGTTACATATTATATATACTTGTGTGTATCTAGATGTTTACTATTCAAGCCTCTTGAGCGCTCGTGATTACATTTGAAGTAGTTCACATGCCGACATGTAAACGGACATTAGCCATAAAGATATAACCGAAGATTCAATTTAACAGGACAAGACGGCTTCATCCCGGAGTCTATCGCTGAGTCTACAACCTGCACCGTGCCTACCTTGAACGAGAAGACTAGCCGTCAGCAGCACCGTGGCCCAGTCGAGTCGCCGTGCGATATCAGCCATTCTGTGCAATGCGCGGCCTGTGATGGTCGCAGGGAGACGAAGCAACGTGAATCAGCCTGAAGCTGCGTGAGAGATATGTGAAACAATCCACTGACACGACACCGCACAAAGTTCAACACTCGAGCGACCTGACCCACGCCTCTCGATGTACGGCCCTCGTACAAAATAACTTGACGTCCACTTGACATCGACCTGTAGCAACTATATGTACACATGAATCACTTCTCAGAACACGATTAGTAGGTCGATAATAATAATGTAATAATGCAATTATATTGTAATTAAAGGGAAACAAAAGGAATGTTTTTATTATGCATCTGAAGGAGTGAATAAAAAACAACCATTAGCAACTATAATCGAACATAGTATGCTAACAGTTTACTAGAATAACCTTGCTGAAGACACAATTTAAAATGCACGGACAGCGCTATTTTGTTAGAATGACTGACGTCACCAATGCGCATTCTTCCCAGTCCGCCTCTTGTCGAACTGAGAACATTACTCTGGTTTGCGACGCTTAACTTTTGGTAACCCACATTTTTCAGTTAACCGTTTGTTTGCGTTTTAATGACATTTTCTCAGCTGATTGTGCCATTTTAATTGAATTAAGGTGTTTCTATGTGTCTCAATATGTCAACTGTGAGATTTCAGTAGAATCTCCTACTTTGAAAATTAATTCTGAGTCTACTACCGGCGTGATATTGTTGATTCTAGTTGGAAATCGTTTAGGTCCATAAGTCCAACTATTTGTAATTTGTTCCCATTAAAAACATCACGCGCACACAGAGGGCATGTAAAAGTGTGTTCATTTTACAACTGGGAGCATGCATTCCCCTTTTTCTGTTTTCCAGTAAGGCATTTGGTCACAATGAAAGTGCAAGTTTGGAACATCGTCCAGTGACTTGTCCTAGCTCTTATGAAGACATTGCTGTATTTAACCAAAATGCACATTTTCGGTTTAACATCGTTAGGCCTACACAACGCTTGTCCAAAGACCGCCCAGTCCATGACTATTTTCAGGGTGCAAAACCGTATTGAAAAAATTCAAGATACTGTCTCAAAATTATTGGCACTTTATTGATATGCCGTAAAACTGTGTAAAATTATGATCTGTCTCCCGCTAAACCTACACACTGGATGATGCCACAAGATGTCGGCAGGGGCAATGCTTGCAGAATTGTCTGTGTTACCCGCTAGGTGGTGCAACTGTTGTATAATTTGTAGGACTAATAATTTGGTAGGAATCAGCAGACAGGTCACAGAACAAATTTGTTTCTGGCATTAGCATAATTAATCACCAGTCTACTAGGTGTTTGGGTTTAATTTAAGCAGTCAGGTTCTTGATATATTCTGACATGTGTGTGGAGAGATGTTGAATAAACCACGGAATTGATGTGGTCATTAGCAATAAACTAGATAGGAAGCTAAGTACTGCTTCATTATGGCTGTGCACTGATGCAGGATCAGGTTCAACCACCTAACATCATCAAAGATATCCAAATAAATTAATATGCTTTTAAACTGTACTACTACATGTATATCAATCAATATAGCGGTAATATTTAGTGGAATCGGATTTAAAAAATAATAATCAGCAAATGGTGTCTGGAATTTAAAAAATAATAATCGGCTGTTGACGAAATTAGAATAAAAGATGTGTTGGAATCGGAACTGTTGGTAGAATTAGAATAAAAAATCAGAATTAGAATCATTCACGTGGAATCAAGCCCCTGAACTGCTCAACTGAATATCTATATTACACTTACACTGGGAAAGAGAATATTCTGAGTAAATAATAAGTTAATTAGCTTTGCACTTTGCACCCAGGCTGAACAGTACAATAGGTACTTTAAAATTTGATAAAACGTGCAAAAGGTAACTAATAAAGCAATGAATTTGATATAAATTTAAACAAATGTATAATTAAAACTATTAAACAGCATATAAAAACATAAATAAGATTAACTAAAATAAGGTGACACTTAATTATAAGTAATATGTATGAAATTATAAACGTGTTCGTCACTGCCAGTGATAAAGTCCGCAGAACAAGTTCTTAAAACATTCGGTCCTACATCGATGAACACTGAATGCAGTCGCACTATGAGTTGCGTAAGGAGAATCACAGACACGGCATCAGTCGCTTAAGTAAACAAGTTTATTGTACATTCGTTATGCCTTACAGACTGGAAGTCTCTGCACATAATAATAAATATAACAGTGTTGACAAACTATAGCGCCAAGGAGACACGTCAGAGACAGATAAGAACACATTGCAGGAAGCCACTAACTACCATGTACTGGCAAGTGCCTAGCACTAGTTACTAGTGGCACAAATTTACAGACACACCGACAAAACCTCCCCGTTCACCGAGCCTTCCCTAGACCGGGCTGACCGAGCCTTCTCTAGATCGCTTCAACATCTCCCACAGGTTGTGCTGCGTATCCGTTGGGCTGACCGAGTCTGACAAAGTCTCACTTGGGCCGTACTGATCTAGTATTCCTAGGTCATCATGACTGGCTCTATCCGTGATCATACTGACCGAGTGTTGTCTTGATTACACTTGGTAAAACCTGCGCCCAAGATCGTGGTGACCGAACCTGTCCAAGATTGAGCTCTTCTGGACCAAGCCGACTAAGGGAGATGTGAAAACAGCACTAAGTGATGGTCACAAACGTTCACAAAGTCCAAAAATATATTAAGCATTATGTGGGGAATGGGGGTTTGGTTGTCACCACGTATTGCAGGGAAAATATATTGCTACAGTGGTGCCACATAGCGGGTGAAACATGTTCATATAAATTAACGCTAATAGCTATTGTAAAAATCGCAAGACACACACCACATGTCGATGGGGTTGGGGGTTGTTTGAAATAATTCTAAATGCGTAACATTTTACTGGACTCTGTGAACTAGTGACACCATCCTTAGGCAGACTCGGTTATTTGCTGTTGTGTCGACACCTAGAGATCAACACCTGCACGACCCGAGACACCCATTCCTTGCGGGCACTTGGTGCCAGAAGGCAGTCACTGCCACACTACAACCAGTCACGTATGTTTATGCAAACTCTGGCAGAAACCCGAATAAACCGTGTTTTTCATTTGTTGGATGTGTACATGCTCAATGAGCCCAATTGTTGTTAAATAATGGAGTAATATTTTACGGAAGAATATGTTTCGGGGATACCATTCTGTTCAATTGTTATGACTGGCCCATGACCAAAACTAGGTAGCCAAATGAAGTTGTCTGAAAATGTCATTGTTTGGCACGGTATCTGGAGAATTTAATTTCCATATAGTGGAACCTCGAAATTACAGCCACACTAGGAAAATCTCAAATTATTTCCTTAACATTAAGTATAGGAACTTAATCCCACTAGTACAGTCACCTCGTTATTCAGTTCATTTCGGCTAGGTCTTGTAGGTGACCATAACAGTGAGGTTCCACAATTTAAACAAGTTTTGGAAATCCGACTGGGGATAATAGCAAACTAACACAACCGGTCAATGCGACAGGGGTAAAACGGAACACCAACACGACTAAACACATCACACATCGGTAGCCTCTCTCTCACGCACATATAACCATTAATATCACTTCATAAAGACACTACGAAAATCATTAATTTCACAAAACATTATGCATTCAAATGTTCTAGCACGTACACGTAACGAGTCAGAAACGCGTCGCGTCCGACACACATACATCCTAGACGTAGCAACTTTGAAACATGCACGAAATACCTCGACAGAAAATACTGACATTATAGCAGAAACGGTGGGAAAGCACCACCCTAAATCATTACGGCTATGTACATGTTCCTGAACTGACCACCTATTACTTGTGTGTGCATACAGCAATCTACCGTTGAACACTTGGTATACGATTTCCAATTGGCACATTTTCAGTCCTGTCTATATTTCTGCCCAATCCCGTTTTGACAACCTTAATGTAACGTCTAATTTGCCTACATCTGAAGTCGTAGTTTTGTTTCCGAATAGAATATGACACAATTGTTGCCTCACGTATATCATCATAAAACCAGTGTAAGTTAAATGTCAATTCCGATTTGGAACTACCGTGTCGATAATCCCCTTAACACACCAACAGGCAAGCGAACGTTGAAACAATCGACATCGCACTCGTGAAATGCTATGTTAACCTCGGATAAAACTACTGCTATGAATGAAACCAGAACACTTATAAACAACCCAAACACTTCCTCATCCTGGCAAATTTCCCTGCAGCTCATCAAAATAACGAAATGCATCTATCGTAAATTTTCTTCAAATTTAACCGTTCGACTTGTTCGATTCGTGTGCGAGAGGTTTGTCGGCGGCTTCAAAGGAAGCACAAGAGCAAGACAGTGACAGCTGCAACGTAAGAAACACGGCTATGCCTACGACAGACATCGCACTACTCAGCACAACTGTCAACGAACAAGCGCGCTTACTGGCTCGTCACAAATTTACATATATACAAGTCTATGTACATCAGACACACATACCTCTATATACATATTGTATACAAACGTATGCTTTCTAACCTGTTACGGAGCCGGAACTGAAACAGCAGTTAAATATATAAATGCCCACAACGACGGTGCACAAGAGTATAACGAATGTTGACTATTAGAATAACAGCCTTGTCAAACACGTGTGTTAAACTGTAATACAATTCGTATCGTTCGGTCAGTTGACTCTGTTTATTTGACGACCAATTTAAGTTCATATAAACATTTAAAGTATTGGCAGAATAAGATTTTTGAATGAATTAAACCACACAACCAATACTTCCTGCATCCGTGTGGAAACAGCTGCACTTGCGCGAAACGGGTAAACGCCAAGTGGGTGGCCTATAGACGATTAAAAATTAAACTGGAAAGACGGTGTGATGAGAGATCTCAAAAGGGCAGATACGAACACCAGAGTGAAAGAGCACTGCAGGGGTCTGGGATAGATTGAGATGAATCGTAGAGGGCAGAAGAGACCAGATAATGTAGCCTCCACCCCACCCCACGATGGACGGAAAAAAAAACGACAACGTAGCGCTATGTAACCAAATGAGCCATGTCTGTCCACTGGTTAGCGATTACCAGATTTCTTAGTGAAATCATTTAAAGTGATGACAGGAAATTGGCTAAAAGTTGTAATTGAGCAAAATGACTGGACAACACGAATTATATTAGAGAATTGTGCACCGCCTTACCATTATACCCATCTATGGGTAGACTTCCCTCTTATTACAATCCCTGCTGAAAGGTGGCTACACTGGAGTGGGATGTCTGTTTGCACATGAATTTGTGCGCACAAGCGTTCATGCGTGCATGACGACATGTGTGTACATGTAGCAGTCTTCATGGCACGTTCATGCCATATATCTCTCACATTAGCAGCCTCGGTTTCCTACAGTATCTCAAAATGGTGTCCGACCGTTGATCAGGCCGCAAAACGGCCACATGATCCGTGTCACATGATCGTCAAGAACTGTGCGACACTGTGACGTAATCACCACTGCAGCAATGTCAGTGGTGACACGGATTTGTCGCCGTGTCGAGTGTCACCACGGGTCACGTGACCGGTGCGCACAGCTGTGGTCGACTCGACATCGATGCGTCACAGTCCGATTGCGAGTGAGGTAAGCTACACGATTCAATGGCGTCAGGCGCACAAGATAACGTCCTGTCTGGAATAACCTCTGTACTGTGACCGCCACTAGGTGGCGACGCTGTTGCTGCTGTCGGCAAGTAGCGCCCTCTGTGGTCGGAGTGTTGCAACGAACAGCCCCCTGGTGGTACCAATGGTCGACAGCTTGCATCATCCCGTTCATCTGTTGGGCATGTTCAATGAAAATACATTGGTTTTAATAACGTTTTCTTGTAAACAGAAAGATATCTTCTAATATTGCACTGTATTCCGTCCTAATGACTGCTCAAACTACTTCACACTTCACCCACTGGGAGACTTGTTCATTCAAATACCATCTTGACTTCTGTGAGAAGCATTCAACAAAATTACTATTATTGCACAAATACTGTAATATCCATCGTCTACATCCAGGTAGTCATTTACACAGCAAAGTTAACTAAAGCAATGTGGAGTGGACAGAATTGCTCAAATTTTGAAATGGCAGCGAGTAGAATTGATTCTTTCAACGTACAAATCTGTGTTACGAAACCTGTCTGCATAAGATGCTACGGCTGCGCCACTCACCGGGAAGATGAGTATGTATGCTGCCCTCTGGTGGTGACTCCCCACAGTGGTGCAGTCGACTGCAGGAGCTGTGGAGTTGGGACTGGAACGGGGTATGGCTGTCCTCCTCAAATGCAGCATCTACCAGCAACAAATACACTTGATGAGACTGACACTAAGAGAGAACTTGAGCATGGCTCTACTGACATATGAGGTTACAGGGTAGTAACTGACCTACACATTATGTGACCTGTTACCTAGTAACAAGGTCCATCAAAAATGGATGCCGAACATGTGGAGCGACAAACATGTTTGTCATATATTTAGTTGAAATTCTGACCCAAAACATTTGTGTTCATGACAAAAGCATGAGGCAATGTTGGTTAAGCAAGAAATATATGCAGGAATGTTTGATCTAGCATGTCGTGACAGGACGTTTTTGTGAAGCCAGACAATACTTTTCGCATTGAAAATATAGAGTTTTCTTCAATATTACACATTTTTACAACATAATTTAGCCTATAACAAGTTGTGCAGTACGCAAATTTTAGCTATGATTAATGGCAGCCACCATTGACAATTAATAAATTAATCGAATTGAGCGTTCTGAATCAACACAACATAATCTGTCATGTCCAACATTGATCCAAAAAAATATTCCAGTATGCATCAAAGTCTGCTTGCTGTTGCTCATTTCAAGTGCACACATTTCAACAGCAAAACGTGACAGATCTGTTTCACCGACAGTTCAAAGGTCACTCACCCCCGACCGTGCGCCGTCGGTCGACCATGTTTGGCGAGCACCCCGCCGACGTGTCGTCCCCGTCATCGTCTGCCGCGTACATGAACACGTGGTTCGTGTTGGCGCCGGTCGCATGTGGCATGGCACGTACGACAGCGACAGTGGGCGGCATGGTGCCGTCCCAGTCACGCAGGGGTGACACGAAGCCCTTGTGGTGTGACGCCGCCGGCTGGAATGTGTGCAGCAGAGGGCCGCCACTACGACTGCTCGGCGTACTCTGGCTGCTCAGGCACGAACTCTGGTCCGCGTCCGGCAACTCTGCTGCCCCCTGCTGGCAAGTGTTGAATTGCTGGCACGTATCTGTGGGTAAATGTGCGATCGTGCAGTTAAGTTGTTCGGATTCTTGCGAGGTGATGAGCAATGTCAACATCGATTCTCAAGATTCTAAATTAAGATTTTTCAGATTCCGATGGTTTATTGCCAAGTAACATTTAAAAATTAATAATGTATTTATGGCGTTGTGGCGTCAACAACTCAAATACTCTTATCAACGTTCAAGCACTGTTTTCACACTTGTATCCACTACCCCTCTCCCACAACAGACAAACATAGATGCAAATTATACAAATCGGAAAAAGACAGAGACAACTAGGCTAAAACGTATCTAAGTATCTAATTTTCTTATCAGCAGGCACGCATTTAATAATAAACTGTGTCTCACCTAGCAGATGGTCAGTGTTGGCGTGACCATTGCTGTCTACATCACTGGGGAAGATAGCCCCACCGCGATGACGTCCAGGCCCAGGGCCGACCATTCCATTCTCCAGCCCATTGTCCACGTCAGACGCTGGCCCTACAGGGAGAGGTCACCACACAACGGTCATCTACAGAGCTCGTCACTTCCATTTTGTGACACCAAAAAAGCAGCCAAGAGTACCACCGAGCACTTAGGATAGAACATATACAAACAAATTAGTTTACTTACAAATATATGGCCAATTCAAGACTGACCAGAAATGCTGCAAAACAGGCACATATTTGCTAGTTACAATTTATCAAGTTCTGTTGACAGAACCGCGTTCGTGTTCTTAGTTGAAGCAATGACGTGAATGTGTCCAAAAGATAATTTCAAGTTGGGGAGTTTTTCCACCAATGTGGTCAGACAGCGTGCAGCTTATTACAATGAAGGAAACTAAAACTGCAACATTTTACAAATGAAAATTGAGAAAACATAAATACAATAAAACGCAGTTTCTTCAGTGCACAAAAGATGTACATCGGATGCTTGCTAAGAGCACTCTTGGTGTAAGAAGATGCACTTAAAAAGAACAACTCTGAAATCCCTATTCTGGCCTGCATTGTCTCATTTATCCATGATTATCGCAACGTGTTCCTTATAGTGAGAATCCACTCTATGAATATCCATTTACTACTTTTTCACACCATTCTGTATGACTCTGGATTCAATTAGCAAAAACCAAAGCAAAATAGAAAACGCCACAACAATCTCAACCCGTTACCAAACGAGGATAATTTATGCAGAAATATATGAAATTATAAATACAGATATTTAACCCTACAGGTGGCCACTGGGCCGAATTCGGCCCGTGCGATCAGTGCAAAACTGCTCCCGGCCGATTTTCGGCCCGATTCAGTATCAATCTTTTAAAAAAAAATTTTTTTTCCATCTCTAGCAACTAACATGGGAACGCGAGGTATCATAGGAAAGCTGAATAATTCTTCTTCCTGTGCCATTTTTATCAATGAGTTGTATCGCATCATGATTCAGTAATAGCTAATCACAACCAAGCTTTAAAATGTTGTAGTAGTAGATGCCCAAATATGGCCGATTTTACTATGCTCTGCATCAGGATTTTACATTCCCATTCATATGGTCTTAACAGGGAAATGGAGGTACCGATGGAAAGCCCAACGATTGGTCTATCCAAATAAATTTACGTCAACCAATCAGCGCATGGCTCTAAAACGTCTTCTTGTTGACGCTGGTTTCATTCCATCACGACGAAAGTCCGCCATGTGTTTTGTCTCGCTTCGATTATATAAGTTGAATTATTTCAAATGTCCGCTGCAATATATCAGCAAAATACATGACAGTATTTGTGAATCAAGTTATTATACTAGTTCAGACAGTTACACAGACTTTGGGGGCTGTTTTGAAGTGGATATTATGCAAGTTGCTGGCGAGTCGGACATTGCTGTCTTGCACCCGGACATGGGCCGATTCGGCTGGCTTACTCGGTCCGCCAGCAAAGGATGCGATGCATTCAGAATTCAAATACAACATGTCCTATAACCTGATGACATATAGGTGTGTAATTAGGAACTGTAGGTATTACTTACTTTATTGATATGTAAGGAAATTGATAATAGATCATGTTATCGGACAGGTGCGCCACGGCGCGCAACAGTAGGCCTGCGAGGCCTATTGACGTATTGGTTGTATTTGAACGTTCTACGAAAAATACAATAAAATGAAAAGGTTTGAATATATTTGAGTCTAGTTTTCATTATCACGCAGCTGAAATGTACAGCTACATTTGTCACACTGCACGCATGAATATACAACCGCACAATCATTATTTTGTCACTGGGCAAACTTGGGTTTCTACTTTACCCTCGTTCTGACGTTCATGAAGAATAGTCTAAATTTTACATGGGTCTACCTAAAAAATTCATATAAAAAAACTTCTGAGTATATTTGATTAATTTTGTCTGCACTCATTAGCTTATATACATGGCTACATTTCTCTAATTGGACATTGACATGTACAACCACTCGGAAATTAGCTAGTAGTAGGGTGAAAAAAAAAAAAAATTGCATTTATTTTATATAAACTTTAAACAGTTATATCTTCATGATTATTCGATGTTATGCAAATATCATCACTGCATAATAATAAAGGGTCTTTTGCCAACAAAATGATAGCTCAGTCATATTTTTGTGATACGTATTAACGAAGTTGTGATTTTTTAAAAGCACCCCTACAAATAGCTCCAAATTGTCTACACCGTGGAAGTTTACCATTGGTCACCTGCAGGGTTAAAACTGACTGTAAAATTAATCAATCGGCAAGGTAGTAAATTTAGTAGTGTACAAAATGTGCGAAACAGAAACCCAAACTCACTGCCAAAGGAGGATGTGGTGACAGAGAGGTCGACATTGGGCGAGGCGCCGTCCTTATCTATGGAGTAGAAGTGTGGGACCGAGGGCATCATGTCGCCGGCGAGCATCGTGTCCTCCGTAGGCGTGCTGGTGTACTCCTCTGTCTTCTTGCGCGTCTGGTAGATAATGATGACCCAGATGAGCGACGTTCCGACGACGCAGCACACCACCGCGATGATGATGATTCCCGTCGTTGTCGTCTCGTCATCGAGCATGCTCATCGAGTCACTCCCGTTCCCGGGGCCGTTGAGCGAGATCACCTGTAGGCGCGACGTTCCCCGCTCCGTGCCAAGGGTGTTTGACATGATGCACGTGTACAGGCCGGCATCAGTGGGGAGGGTTTCGACGATGATGAGCAGCTGGTTCTCGGCAGTGAAGAAGTGGCGCTGGGTGAGGTGGAGGGGCTCGCCATCTTTGAGCCACTTGACGCGGGGTTTAGGGCTGCCCGACGCCATGCACTCCAGCACTGTCGTCTTGCCCTCTTCTGTTTCGCGGTTCTCCATCGGCTTCACGAACGCCGGCGTCTCTGGAACACGGACAGGGGATGTGAACATAAGTGGGTGATGTGAACATACATCGGTGACGTGAACATGGGAAATGCGAACGTACATGGAGATATGAACATACACGGTTGATGTGAACAAATGATTGATGTAAACACAAAAGGTTGACATGAACAAACGTGGTGAATGTGAGCATCCACCATCGATGTGCAAACAGTCATCAAGAATACTAAACGCACATTCATGCGCAAACAAAATCCACATATACATACACAGTCAAGAAGAATACAAACAAAATTTATTGGACTTGACATTTCAGACCGATGGTTCACTACTAGGCATCATTACTACACCAATTCTGGTATTCTCGCAGACTGCCAGTGGACATGACATCCGTCCCAGTAAAGGGATGAATGAGAGTGACCTGAACTCACCTAGGACACTGAGTGTGACGTTAGCCATGATAGTCCCGGCAGCGTTGGTGGCGGTGCAGCTGTAGACGCCCTGGTCGGTGCTGCGGAACCGCACAATGAAGAAGGCGTCATCTGTCGGCTTCACATACATGCGTCGTTCCCGCGCTGCGGGGAAGTCACTGCCCCCATCCTTCTGCCAGGAGATCTCGGGCGGTGGCTGACCCGTAGCGGCACAGTCGAGGCGTGCCGTCATACCCGCTCGCACCGTCTTGTCTTCTGGCATCTTCACAAACGTCGGAAACACTGCAAGGATAATATGATAACGCTGACTGAATCAATTATAAGGCTGGGTATTGTATAAGCGACATAAAATACTGAGAAGATGATGTGGCCATACGGAAAATCCACCATAACTGGTCTGTTGTATAATTCAAGGAGCATTATCAAATTGCAAAATGCTGCTGCGGTATCACTGAGGACACTATTTCCGTGACACACGGGTGAGTGTCCCACTGGAATATTCTGGTGTTGACAGTTTCCGGGTAATACTAATACACACTTTATTTAGACACTCATTTCCAAAGTAAAAATATGTTCAAGGGTGTTTATAATTTGTCTAATATAGTTACTAAAAATGTGATTAATAAAAATGAGATGTCTAGAAAAGTTGCTAAGACTTCGGTGAATAACACTAAAATATACATTCCAAAGTTTATATATAAACAACAATGTCGACATTTTCATTAAAAATAGAAAATAATATATTTTTTTATTATAAATATTGTAAAACATAAATGAGTAATTAAAATAATACATTAGTACAGCATTAAAATAGTAATACTACTAAATATTGATATAAGGTGTAGGTAGTGAAGGAAGTAGATGGCACCACCGAGGGAGGAGCAAAGTCGTACCATGGACACTGATGTGGGCATGCTGTGAGTAGGACGCCCCGAGGGTGTTGGAGATGACACACTGGTAGTCACCAGAGTCCTCGTCCCCAACATGCTCTATGTGCAGGCGACTCGTGAACATCACCACGTTGTCATCCCCGACTCGCTCAAAGTTCTGCACATACTTCGACGGCAACACCTGCAGAGGGAGGTCACCATCACCAATACATTCACCTGACCTATCTAACAACACCTGCAGAGGGAGGTCACCATCACCAATACATTCACCTGACCTATCTAACAACACCTGCAGAGGGAGGTCACCATCACCAATACATTCACCTGACCTATCTAACAACACCTGCAGAGGGAGGTCACCATCACCAATACATTCACCTGACCTATCTAACAACACCTGCAGAGGGAGGTCACCATCACCAATACATTCACCTGACCTATCTAACAACACCTGCAGAGGGAGGTCACCATCACCAATACATTCACCTGACCTATCTAACAAGCCATCACAGAACAGACGCCAAACACGTGGAGTGTTTGGACAGTGTTATATATTTTGCTGAAATTCTGGCCCCAAACTTTACGACAAAAAGGCAGCTTTTAAAATGACAACAGTGTGCGGGAATGTTTTGTATAGCAGATGTCACGCCACCCTATCAGAGTAATATTTCACATAACATCGGAACTGCCCGACTCTTCCCCAACTTAATCCAATAAAAATATTCCCGACCTACCAAGAAATCGCTGTCTGTTCAACTGAACACGGGTGCCAATTAAAGTAGACACACCAATGGTGGTAAAATGTATTTAATCCCCTCCATCGACCCAACACACAGTATCACAAAATTGACTGACCTTCCGCTGAAGTAATAAAAATTGCACGACTTTGAGAAAATGTTATTCTCCCAAACTTGTCCCCCAACCACTGCATGAACCATGCAACAATGAGACAGACAGATGTGTTTATGTTCCCAATATTGTACATGCACTGTAAAACAGTAATAAAAATAAAGTATACAGTACATACATACTGTATGTTACATATATAGTTAAACTATACATGCTATTGTAGTACATTTTTAATATATATTTATCAATGCAATCACACAGCGACATCAAGAATACTAATGTACTTGGTCCGTCTTACAGATTGACATGTATTTTATTTTATTTTCAATGTGACTTTGATGATAATTTTTTGAAAATTAAGGTAGTATAACATATGGTGTAGGAGACTCCTATTAAGTCTATCAAATAGTTGCTATCGTGAGAGGATACGACGACTCCACTCACAATGTGATCTTTCTTCCACTCTATCGTCATGGGCGAGTCCATGCTGCTGGCGGCCACACACTCCAGGCTGATGTTGCCGTCTTTCAGGGCCATCTGTGTCTCTGGCTCCTTCACAATGATGGGCAGGGGGAAGTCACCTGAACACACACCAAACACTTCAGTCCTCGTCGCTCTATGTCTACACGAAACACGTCTACAGCAGGTCTTTAATATCTGTACACTCATTATTATGATCTATTGCTGTGTCTACATTGATATATCAAAATTATTATTTTTAAATGTAACCCATAATTCCATATCAATAATAATCATGAAGAGTACAAAATAGAAAAAATACAAAATAATGTCATGAACGCATTATTTATCATGAAAATCAGTTTACGTCCGTGTAACATCCAGTACGAATCCTAAAACTGTTAAAACCATCAAGATATGGCGAAATAAAAAAAGGTGTCACTTTTCTTCCGAATGGTCACAGAGTAATCCATGAATGTTTGGCACCCAAGATACAAACCATCTAGGAGGAAAACCTTAACATACCTACACATACATACACTAGATCGATTAGAGTTGAACGAAGTGGAAGACCACAGCTGAGACGTAACGACAACATGAAAAGAGACATTAAGAAGGCAGGTGTGAACAGCCGAGAATGGAAGGTCATTGCGGACAACTGACAAATATGACGGGAAATAATGAGGAAAGCAGAAGCTACCGAGTGACGTGGACCCCACTCTGCAGGGAGCAAGGGGAAGAAGATGGATTACAGTTAGACAAGATGTCCGTCGGGGTAGACAGCAACCGAGACTTACTGCACTTGAAGTCAGCGAGAGCGATGTCAAAAATGCTCTGTCCCTTGAGAGACTCTGGATGTGCACAGGTGGCCACGAGGGACGTCTCAAAGTTGCGCTGTCGCAGCCACTCAGGGAACCATGCGAGTTGACAGTCACACACCAGACTCGTTGAGTTGACACTCCTACAAACACACAGGCAATGTCTTAGGGAATCGTCTCATAACTTCAATGTCAAAAAATATTAGGTGAAATTAGCAACTGTATCGATGTTAGGGGAATTTATTGAAGAAAATAGGTCAAATTAGAACAAAAAATATATCAATTTAATCTGTTTTATCAGGGTTTATGGAGAAATCGTACCTAACATATTCATATAAATCTTGGTGAACACATTTCTGATGTTAATTTTTCAAATGTTTTTAATGTCAATGATGAAACAATTCAGCATTTTGTCCCTACACAGTCTTAGCACTTGTACCTAAACCTCAATACCATTGTGGTGTGTATTACAATGTTTACAAACCAAGTACTTACAACTCCTGCAACGCTGTCAGCGACTCAAAGGCATTCGCCTGGATCGTGCTTATAGCATTGTCTGCCAGGTGGAGCTGCTTGAGTTGCTCGAGGCCTTGGAATGCGCGCTTTGTCACAGATTTGATGCGGTTACTGTTGAGGCCGAGACGCGTCACAGAGTTCAGACCCTCAAACGCTCCCTTCGTGTTCTCGATCGTCCAAGATATCTCGTTGTTGTTTAGATCACTGCAACAGCCAAGGCCACCTTTTACTATAACAACCTAGCACGCAATTAAACAAAGACTGTTCCTGATTTTTAACATAATTCAGTTTGCATGCATGCATTTGTTAGCATTGTTCTCAGGTGCCAGGGATAAATCTGTGACAAGAAAAATGGCTTATTTTTTTCAAAACTCCCCATTGATTAAGGTTCTCACATATTTTATGGTTTGTTCCATATGTTAGATGGATGTAAATCAAATGTTCATAATGTTACGCATAT
Source organism: Paraescarpia echinospica (assembly GCA_020002185.1). Classification (NCBI taxonomy): domain Eukaryota; kingdom Metazoa; phylum Annelida; class Polychaeta; order Sabellida; family Siboglinidae; genus Paraescarpia; species Paraescarpia echinospica. Next base: position 58,438,864 of record CM034531.1, read on the forward strand.
CTTCCGAGAATGTTCTGATGAGCATTGATCAGTGGGGACATCTTAGTAAGGTGCGTTAACATGAAAAACTGTTTTCAAATTTATGTCATAAAAACCATTATTTACGGATACTCTGGGAAACCATTTTTTTGCATCTGTATTTACATACTATGTACTATCATCCAGTTGATGCACATTTTTGCCAGTGTTCTTAATATAAGAATAGATATGTTATGGTAAATGCCTTGCAAGTTACACGTAACAAGTGTGACGGTTGCACGACAAGTACATAAAGAAAACATTTAATTTGTAAACAGCCGCTGCTGGCATTAACTACTTATTGACATTCACTGCTTTGAATGTGGCTAGTTCCCTATCTTCCTGACTGCATATCTTGACCAGGTAGAGATGATTCAAACTTCCTCATTCTAGACTGTGTCAGCCGTATTTTGTCTGTGTCAGTCATAATATTGATCCTTGATGTAATACACAGTGCTGCTAGTGTGCTATGTTCATATGTACTTTGACCCTTGTTTTGTACAACACTTTTAATTGTGTTTCTACTGTGAACAAACCCACGGGCACTGATCGATGTCATCAGCAATGAACCAATTAGAGGAGAGACTGCAATAGGCCCAGTCTGTGTCAATAGTGTCTGAACTATGGCTAAAGGCAAGTTGATACATATAGTGTGGTATCCGGTTATTAGGTCCAATAAATGCTGTTCACAATTTACCCCTATTGATATGTTAATTACAACACCAACGCATCATTTCAGGAAAGCATTCAGCTTCACCGCAAATGCAGTAAGACTATCATTCTCATATACCTCCACCATCTATAGCCATGTACTCATTTATATAGTTATAGCTGACTTGAACTGAGGCAGTGAGGAATGGTAAAAATTATTCAACAGCAAATGGATTAAAACCGTGGTCTTCTCGATAACGCCCAACATTCTAACCACCACGCCACTTCACCAGAATACTCACAGCGTCTGAAGCGCCACCAGGTGGTGGAAGGCGGAATCAGATATGTACGAGATGTGATTATAGTCGAGAAAGAGGTACTGCAGGGCTGCCAGGTCTGCGAATGTTGTCTCCTTAATGGCCACCATCTCGTTGTGGCTCAGTTGGCTGCAAGGGATAAAGGTAGTGGTTGAGTCCGTTCACCGAAGATATGTGGTTCAACAACCCTAGGGACTTTGAGATTGAGAGGAGATCAAATAGTGGTTTCAAGACACTGAATGGGTATGAAGATGTCGATACAAGCATTTTGTTCTAAATTTTCAAAAACATAATGATTAGAAGACACAAAGTGTGATACGTGAAGGAAGAGTGAAAGTGAATAGGAGAGGACAGGAGAGGTGCAACAGACAGGAGAATGACAAGGGGTTTAAATAAGTCATACAAATTTGTTTGAACTTGGCAGAATAGCAAGATATACACATACACGCGCATACATACACACACACACACAAATAGTTATGACCAGTGAGAACACTTACAAATGCCTGAGAACACGACAAGAGTCCCAACTGTCATCCTCTATCTTACTGATGTAGTTGTAGGACAGCAACCTGAAACAACAAGGTGATCTCATGTCAACAAGGTGATCTCATGTCAACAAGGTGATCTCATGTCAACAGCGTCACTACCAACAAATAAACTATGTCCCCCAAAAAACAAACATCTCATCCAACATCAAACATAAACTCTAATTATTCCTGTACATATCAATATTCGTGTCTTGAGATACAGAAAACATGCAGGACTGGGTTGTAGGTCAGAAATGGATTCACACGTGCCACCTAAGGTGTGGTTGCATACGGTCACAAAGTCCCAAGCTAGCATTTCATTACGTATGGGGCGGTGGTGGCTTCGTCGTTATCTCGCATCACGGACAAAAACATACTACAGCGACACCACCTTGCAAGTGAAACATGTCAATACAATTTAATTTTACGCTAACAGCGATTTTGGATCGTAAAATTCGCAAGTGCCACGCCATGTTTTGGTGGGTGGGGGGGTTTGGGACTCAGCAAACTTACGAGACGACCCCTAAACGGTGCCAGTGGCCAGCTACTTACAGTTGCTGGAGGGTATCGAGGCCATAGATCCACCCCTTCGTCACTGCCGTGATGTTGTTGTGGTCCAGGTGGCTGAAGAAGAAATGGCATAATCTTTGTTATACAAGCAGCATTTATAATGGAACGTTACTCGCTCACTTCCAGGCATGTATGCACATTCCCCCCGATAAACTCACTGATTACTGCACAGATGTCAACAGCTTGGTATGGAATAAAGTCCACCAAAAAATCCAGCCTGACAAAAAGATTATGTTAGCAACATTAGAGTGACAAAAGCCTATTGTTTCTGTAACAAAACCATACTACATAAACATCTCTACTGCATCATCTTCACTGTCCAATGTGTTTAATAAACCACATTGAAAAGATAACTGTTTTTTGTTGTTGAATATCGATGCTGCTGGTCACAGCATGCAAATATAGCCTCAAAGTGACCCTACTGATATACATATATTATATGCTGCCACATCCAGTGCAGTTAACGACATTACAGAATTGTTAAGTACCTATATATAGCTTATGCTAGAACGTGCTTTCCATCATCAAAACCAATCAAACTTCACACATGTATAATCACTGTATGCGGCTGTAATGCACAGGGTACTTACAGGTTCTGGAGTCGCCCGAGGCCCCAGAAAGCCCCGTCCATGAGGGTGTGGATGTTGTTGCGGCGTAGCTTCAGGGTGAGTAGACTACTCAGGCCCTGGAAGCTGAGTCCGTCTATCACAGACAACCTGTTGCGGTTCAACTCCCTGTAAAACAATGTAAATGTGCTGGCATCATCGTTCACTCTCTAGTGGGGGAGTATGCAACTATTCAACAGCATTCTCAATTTGTCACACTTGCCACATCGTACATATTTCCCATGATTTTGGGGTTTTTGAGAGTTTAACGTTTTTGCAGAGATTTGTTTCATTTCAAAAATTTATGACCCTGTATAACAATGATAAATTGCGAAGTTTCTTGTCACCAAATTATCAGCTGCCACAACACTGACAGACAGCTTCAAATGAAACAATTCAATATACACGTTGCAATGCCATTCCTCATATTGTTACCATCCACAATTTGTATACAAAAGTTCTAAATATTTTCTAATACAATTCTTTATTTCCAATTTCAATATACAGCATTAACAAAACGATCATTTTCTGGCACCAAATACTGACATAATTCCACGCTAATGGGAACTAACCAAAGAGAAACTTAAAAGTGCACCAAAACGTACAGGTACTTGAGTTGTGAGAGTCGGGCAAAGAGGTTCTTGGGCAGTTGCTGCAGCTTGTTCTTGCTGAGTCGGAGCCATTGCAGTGCTGTGACGTTGTCAAGGCAACCAACCTGCATCGTCTCCAGACGGTTGTTGTTGAGGTATCTATAAGCACAACAACAGTTGTGTTTTAGTCGATATATATATATATATGTATATATAGTCAATAATTGTTTTTAATCTACCCTAGTATTAACGGGAGTTATTTGGTGCACAGTCTGCTCGCTACACCACGACATGTGATCACGGGGCTAAATAAGCATATCCTCAAAAAGTATGAAGTGAACCAGTTTGAGATTGTCCAATAAAAAATAGTGAATTGTTAATATTAAAACAGTGTCTTTCCAGAGTGTATTACCCTAATGGTGCAATATGTTTAATGTTGAAGTGAAAAAAGAACAGAACTTAAAACACATGATTCAATATGACATGAACAATTAAAAAAGCAGTACAGTCGCACCTCGTTATAATGCGATAGTCGGGGTCTGCAAAATGAATACGCTTTATAAATGAGGCACGATAATGGGTTCCTATATTTGTCACCAGAGTCGCTATGATGACGACCGTCACGGTCACTGCACCAAGAACGCCATCAAAGCCAGTGTGCAGGCCGCGCGGCCTATACATGGTTTATGAAGCCAACGTCACTGTGTATTATGTTTAAATCATGTTATACACTGTTGAAATTAATAAATTTCAGGAATGGTGTACAATTTTATTTAAAATAGCTTACAGGCCAACAGGCCACGGTCAACTAAACAATAATATGTAACACTGACGTAAGATCTAAAACAATAACCTGGCACTAGGCCGCTGAATACGCATGAGTTGACAAATGAGCTGTGCTAAAGATTTAAAACTATAATAAATATGCTAACAGTTGGCTTAATTTCATCTTTCAATCAATATCAAAATATCAATTTAGTTTGCACATTTACTGCGCCGAATAATATTTCAATTCACCACTGCATATGCGGTTGGCAAATTCATATTTTGGCGCACCAGTAGATTTGCGTTCATCGCAGCAAAAAGCCGATATTGTTGATGCAGTTTTAGCATACTGATATTCCCTACTACCCAGGGTAAACATAATTATCCCATTCTAAAGCAAGGTGTCTTTGTGGATTTCAATTGCACTTTACAAGCCACTGAAGCCAGGTGAACTTGCTGAAGGTGCCAACATCACACAAACCAAGTGCTAGTTGCACAACAGATTGGTGTGAAACACTTGGTGCCATCATGTCTTTCATGGCATTGAACAACTGGCTAAGAACGACAACGACGAAATCAGTAGCGATGCGCCTCACATCAAATTTATTGTCGGTCGACTAGGCTTTAAAAATACACCTGTAATGGACAAACACAAGGGTAATTTCACATAAAACAAGTGACAGTTATCACCACGTTAACACAGCTTTCCGTAGTGCCAATGTTCCCCCTGGCGGCAGAAACTTGGGGTCCACAACCACATTATAACTGAATCCACGTTATAGCAGGGCCTGTTATAACGAGGCACGACTGTATTTATAAATAATTGTGTATGCTAGAAATGAAAGATTATTATAATTATGATGTAAATTCTAAAGACGCAATAAAATGCTGACTGTTACTCCTGTTTATTTAAGCAGAAATATTTTCCATGGTGTCCATTAATTCTGAACTGAACTGAAGAACAACATTAAAAACCACCAGTGGTGCCTCAAAAAAATTGTTTTTTAATTGAAATTAATAAAACCGCTACAAACTGTATATAGCACGTCTTATTTAATACTGTAACCACATCCCACATCTGCCAATAGGACGGAAAGACATCAATGGTGTGCCAACATTTTGGAAATGAAATCGATATCACACTTGTTGTCAGCGCAAACTTTTTAATGTAGACGCAACTTGCAAAAACGACCGATAGCTTTCACAGCACTTAAAACTGTACCAAGCAAAACATAGAATCTCCTGTTTGCCAACATAACGAAATTGCCGCATGCACTCACGCTGATATTTGGAAAGTGCAATCAATATTGCTCAAACATGTCCAATTTTATAAAACCTTGTTGCCTGATACAAGTGTTTTTCTGTGGGCATGACTTGCACTATCCACTGGTGGTGTACACTGAATCTTCCATTAACACTTGACCACATAAAACATGCCATTTCCTATCCCAGAAAATGCAGATGATGTGTTATGTGAGCACATCATCATTTAAAAAGTACATTTTATTAACGCTATCCAGAGTGAGCATCATATTTGATAATGTATTTGAAATAAGAATCAGGAGAAATAATAGTAAACTTCATTTACAGGTTTAATGGCAGGTTTGGGATGAACAGAGAACTTTATGGGTTTTGTGGTAGTGTGGAGGAAACGTAATAGTTAAAAATATAAGTGCATACGCCATTGTGTTTATACAATGTGTCCTGCCAAGTTTGCTGGCCTCTCTTGAAACCAAACGAAACAAGTTTTTACCGAAATAAAATAATAAACAAACTAATGAATAACTAACTTGCAGATTGTTGTGCATATATATTATATATGTATATATATATATGTATATATAGACAATGCAGAGTGTTCAGGGTTTTCGCCAGCAGGGTAAATGGGTAAAATTACCCGAAATAAATCCAGATTAAAAAAAAATTTGCAATGAAACTCATACTTGATGACATTTTAATCGTGAAGAATGAGCCCGTGTCAACACATTTATGCTAGCTATTCTGTGATTAGCTAAATGTGGTATTCACTGTGGGATTGAAGCCTTCACCTCAGGATAGAACTCAGGATTAAACTTGGCATACCGGTATATTGGTAGGCTTAGTCTAAAGAATACAGCGTGCTGTCTTGGCTGTATATTTTTCGCAATGTTTTCGAGTACTAATTATTTCTTGGTGAAGAAAAATAACACAAGATACCATACTACATCATGAATCTTACTATTTATTCTAAAATGTGAAGGCAACTTTACAATTTTTCTGCTGACTGTTACATTGTCATTCATTCTCTTACGAAACGTAGAAATGATCACCATGACCCGACTCCAAATGTCGGGAAATCGCTTCTCCGAGCATTTAGAAATCCAATTTTTTCTGTGGGTGGGAAACCAGACCCGCCCATTGGGGCACCGTAGGCACTCCGATGGGTGGCTTTGCCTGCCAGTTCCGTGGTCTAAAAATTGACTAACTCCATACCCAAATTATTTTGTTCTGGTGGAAACCCTGGTGTTAACTTCTAACAATCGACAGATTTAAAATTAGTTGTGGTTTAAACGGCTAAACAAATATTTAACTGTTGCCTGTCTGTGCAGATAAGCCTCTAACTGTTATTGTATTCAGGCTGTGCATTAAGTTTTGCTCTAATTTAAGCTGATCTAGGGTGAAACAATTCAAGAAGAAATTGGTCAGTTGCATCATAAAAATTCACTGACTCTAACACATGCTCTAATTTGACACAACGAAATCAATTTTGATGGCTAAAACCAGCAACAACAAAGCAAACTAAATGACTAAGCACTGACAATGGAGCCAACTAATTAACAAGTAATTTTAACACAGATATTATTAAATTTTTGTCATTTATCTAGCTTGACCGCTGGTATATGACATCTGAAGTTTTGTGACAGAAACATCAGAAGTAAACTAGTTAAGTTCTTGTACAGCGCAGTATCCAGCGGTACTTACAGCTGGTGCAGCGTGGGATGTTGCGTGAACGTGTCATTGCGTAGATGGCGTATACGGTTGTGACTGAGGTCGAGGGTGCGTAACCTGAGAAGGCGATCCACAGCCTGACGCTGGATTTCACTGATCCTGTTGTGATGACTGAAACAGAGGCAACAGATGTATCCTACTGACACCACGCATCTTTAGAAGGGGGCAGTACAGGTGACTCCTGGGTAAAGTTGCTTATTACATTGAATTCAAAACAGCTCTATCTAGGGCTAACGTAGGCATGTTTATGTTCAGAGGTTATACTTCTCTAGAGTTAGCGAGACCACTTCGGAGTACATACATACTTCCTGCAAGTGTTCTTTTACTTCCCCTGGTATAGACACCAAATAGAAGGGACCCTCAGCTTAATGTCTCTTCCAGAAGACGTAGGCAACATATAAAAAATATTTAAAAGCAACTGGTTTTGGTACTGACAAAGAGGTATTAAAATTGAGCATTTAAAAAAAAGAATTAAACATTAGATTTGATAATTTTTCATTTTAGTACAACAGGCCGGATTTCTGACCGCATTGTTGGTGACGCTTCAGTACGACAGGCCAGTTATTCGGCATCGAAGATGTCTGCTATTAAAATCGTTTTTACTCATAATTATCCACTACGTGGAGCCACTTGTTGTGTACGGTTGTCAAGGTGAATAAATGAGCTTTTCAGCAGTGGTCATCATTTATTATCGCTTAATAATAGTTTACGGAGATTTTAGCGGTTTTTAATGATGGATTATGAAAATATGCATTGGCCACAATGGCGGATGGCATTACTTCAACTAACGATTTACCATTGTATGTTTTGGACAAACTATTTGATAGTTTTAGCGAAGAATCTTGTCGGATGTTGACGATCGACACAATAACGACGTCGGCGAACTTAGTACACAACTGTGTTCAGCAACTGCAAAAACTTTGAAATCTTGGTGGCCATCTTGGATTGCTGGTTACCATAATGGCGGAATGTAAAATGATGTGGCTCATTTTACTCGCTGATTATCATACTTTCCGAAAATATATAATATTCCTATTCATAAAATGCATTTTTGTTGCTCAAATCTTGACTTGAAGTGAGGTAGTCCATTGTCTTGCATATTCACTGGGAATGCAGTATTCAGTGGTCACAGCTGGTCAGGGGTGTAGTACTGAAATGGTTAAGCAATGAAAACACGAGTACTCACATGATGAGATGAGTGAGGTTCGAGTCCTTTGGCAGCATGGGAATCACCGACAGTTGGTTGTGGCTTAATTTTCTGAAACACACATAACTTCAGTGTTATTTGTATAAAAAGATATAAACTGGGCAAATCTAAATAAAAGAAACCAGCATAATGTGCTACATCCTCTAAACATGTTTGCTAGACTACTGTTAAAATAATCAAAAGCATAAACTTTAACCGTTAGATCAAGGAACTTGTTACAGTGAGAGTAACCACATGTTATATATGATAAACAGAGCATGGATATCTCTCTCTCTCTGTTTGTTTGTTTATTTGTCTGAGCATATATCTCGTTCAGTTTTGTATATGCGAGGCTGACATTTTGTAAGCATGCTAGCAGGCCCATTATGGTGGTTTGTTTATCTTTTTTATGTCACTAGGGGCCTGTTGTAGGAGTAATTTATAATATATAAACGTGGAGCAAATTTTACCCTTTTCACAAAATTTCGACGGGACCCAGTTGAAAATAATGTCATAGTTTGTTCAATTATTTCATCAAAACTAAATAATACATTTGCACGAGCAAACTAACATGTTTAGTTGACCAATATCTCGATGTATCGACGATTTACAATTTTGTAATCTTTTCTTTTCATGTTGAATTAAAAAACTATTTCACTTAAGAAAATGCGCACAAATCCATGTTTCTTTGATTACCGTACTGTTCCCAATTGGCCCAGCTGTAAAACCAACCACCGTGAACATATTACGTGAGTCAGAAGATTGTCATTTCACTGTCATTATGATGACTAGTGTCACTTACACGTATTAGACAGGGCTGCCCGCCTCGCGCAAAAACGTCACCATAGAAACAAAGCACAGACGTGCCGAGCACTAAACTACGCTAGATCTGTTTTTAGTTATGCGGCAGACCCGATGTATACGAATCAATCCGGCGAACACTTCACAATGGAGTTGATGAGGTTGGTCATAAGCCCTCTTTCATACAATGCAACAGTGGCCTCTCATGCAAGACAGGCATCGGTAGACTCGGTACAAACGACTCAACACACAGATGAAATACTGAAACACCTAGCTATTTGTGCCGCAGGAATGTTTCCGAGCTAAAAAAACAGCACGCTTTGACATTCTCGTCCGCATAGGACACAGAGACTTATGTAGTTAGTAAATGCAATATTAGTGCTGGTTCTTGCTCACCTGTTATCAGAGTGTAGGGTGACTGCAATATATATATAAATATATACCGTCTACCATTACCCTACAGTTCAGTTAATATGAATATACTGTGACTCTGAGTTACCAATTCCATACTTCTGGAGTAGCCTACTGTTTGTCATTCGATCATATACCATTCGTCATGCAAAGATCTACCATTCAATATGCAAAGATCTACCATTTTTCATGCGATGATCTACCATTTTTTAGTCTACTAATAACCACTTTTCAGATTATACATTATAAATCAGCACGTTCTTGGTCAATTAACTACTGTTTCTCATTCCATTATTTAGTACTTTGTTCTGGATCCACTACTTCTCATAAATTTGATTTGCCATTTGGTTAAAAACTATCATTTCATTAATTGCCTCTTTTCATGATCTATCATTTCTCATTTCATTTACTCTTTTTTGTAAATTGCTATATAATTTCTTATTTTAGTATTTACCACTTTGCGTGATTTACCATTTTACAATCTACCATTTCTTCATCCACAATTAGTATTTTACAGCCATACTATTCCATCACTGCCACCATAAATACAGGGCCCATAGTACACAGTGTACTGGGCACACGCCAAGGTTGACAGCATTTGGTTCTGGCTTTCCCTCTCTTATCAACAACGCTATAATTACATCTAATCTTAGAACTGCTTGCACAGTTCTCTAGTTCTACCAACTCAGCCCATCTACCACATCATATGATATTGCTTGCCACTTCAACTTTTAAGATTTCCTTATGAATCCTGGATGTAATCACCAGAACAAAACCCCACAAGACAATCTCTATGGACACAGGCAACATGTACAGATGCCTGTAAAATTAGAATGCACAATGAGATAATTAAAAATAAATATCTGGTGGAATTTCGTCACATGGGATTTGTCCATAGGGATTGTGCCATGTTGTATTTTGTCCTGTCTGATTATGTCCACGTACATGTACACATCCTTACAACCACTTCATGGACTCGTGAGTGGTCAACTGAAAGGTGTTTATCTGGACGACTTGTATATATTGCCAACTGTCCTTGTGTTGCCAGACACAGCATGTGCTAGAGTTCTCACGAATCAGACCATCATTTACACGCTCAAATGTCCATTCACATTTAAACTCTTTACAACTTTACATCACCTAGCCAATTCATAATTAATTATTACTAAAACACGGTATACAGTGTCTTGGATCGGCTTGGCAGATTACTGTTTCAATGTCATTACTGTAGTGCAGTGGAAGCACTTTCAGTGACCACTGCTCAAAAAGCACGGCACTGCATTGGGATCATCTCGGAACGTTGATTTCCAATGTCAGGTGAAATTATTTGTGTTTTGGTGAGGGGGCTCAGAGGCAGTTTTCTGGCATCTTACATTGATATTTTATACTTCGGACTGATGATGTTAATAAATTTATATCATCGTATCAATGTTCACAAACGTTCATCTGGGGGATGAGTGGCTGGGGCCAGGTGAAAGTAATCTCAACTGATATTGGACATCAACGTCCTGGGATGCTCCCTAAGTTCATTTGAAATCCTAAAATTGCATGAAAGAGAACTTTGACCTAGCAGGATGACTGATATCGATTTCCACAATGCGACAAATAAAATTTAATATAACAACCGCACGTCCACTCAATGGAACTGTTCGGATGCATGTTAAAATAGCTCCGTCTTATCAACAGAAAAGATTAAAAAAGCGGCTAAAGTGCACAAATACAATTGCCAGTTTTGTGTCCAAGGCCTGAATTGGTGCATTGAAAATGTGCTAACCTTGTGGTTGATTGTAAGTGCCCCTTTACACCTGTCACATATCTTGAATCATCAGCCACATTCTATAAAACCACCTACACGCGGAATGTGCCAAAGAATCCCGTAATGCATAATGCAGAGTTTAATCAGGGTCTGACACTCACAGCGTAGGCTGTAACCACACTTCACACTGGCATGATAATTTGACATATTATATCCGACTGAAATGTGTCATGTCTTTGTGACAGAGAGTACACCTGCGTGCTTCCGCATACAGCCTACAAATCCATGACCGCAAGCTCTGAGCAATCGGAAAAAGTTGGTCAAATCAGTACATTACATTTTACAACATAATGAACACACAAGATCACCAGTTGCTTCTTTTTCTAAGTTTATTTTACTCAACTTGTAAATAATCTTCAAAAGTTCTGCAAACGGTATTCTATGGCATACATACACTCTTCCCTCTTCAATAGAAAATGTTTCGTACACATGTGCTACAGCGTTTATTATTATATTGTGCTTGAAGCAAAAAGCTATAAATCATGAGCGACAGTTAAGATAAACTGGCATGCCACCTGGTGATTACAACGACAAACATTATATTTATATAATCGCTTCGCTCAGCGAATACAATGACACATGTGTTAGGAACCCAAACATTGTCAACAGTTTCAACATGTTTCAGTAAATTTAAAGAACCTAGTATTTATATAATCGCTTGGCTCATTGAATACCATGACTCCATGACAGGTGTTTTAGGAAACACAAGTACAACATTGTCAACATTGTCAACATTGTCAACATGCTTCAGTACAATTTACAGAACCATAACCAAAAAGATAACTTCAGCAAAAAAACTGGCCAACTTCAAAGTGGATAACAAGTGTTATCATAAAATATATAACCATGACGTGGTGTCAGTACTCACAATAATTGGAGCTTGGGTAATCCCTCCAGCACACCAGTAGTGAGTGATGTCAATTTGTTGTTGCTTAGATCACTGCAATCAAAGACAACATGAATCAATATGATAGGTTGCCAAAACGACATTGCTAATTGTACAGGTATCGTAAGTTTGTCTCTTTCAAAAGATGGCAGTAATTAGTCACAATTTAATATAAGTCACACATAATTTACAAATCGAATAAAATAACATGCATGACCTTGAACATCTTTGAATAATAAAAATTCTTATAGCCCCATTAAAATAATTGTTTCGGGATGTTTTACAATGTTTCATGAAAAACCTTACAACAATCCAAGCCAAATGACGAAAAGCACAGCGAATACTTCTGCAATCTGTAAAATGCTATATCATGCAGAGATTTAATATCATAAGCAATCAGGTCTGCTGTTGGATTAAAGCTTTATTAGTTTGGCTGTTGTATCCCATGTGCCTGCCCAAGTGCCATAAACTAATTTCCCATGGTGTAGTGTTACGTGGAACTTCTAGAAAATGCCTCTATCTGACATGCTTTTTGAAACCCCATTCTAGGGCCCAATCTTCACTAGTAATTCACTACCATTGTGCGACTCATGCTGCATATATAATACATAGCTGCATGTGTTAAGTTTGTGCATCACCTAATTCCGTGACACCTTGGTACTGTGTAGTTTTTATTTTCCTTTGTTGAAAGTCTATATTGAACTGACAGCTACAACTGTTTAAAACCTGGCTGGCATACATGGCATCGTTCAGTGTAAACGTTTTAGGTTAATAAATTTTGGTGTACAACCTACATCATCGTAAACGATCAACAAACATTTAATCAAAATGGCATACAAAGTCATTGAAGTGTTTTTTAGCCATTTTTTATTGCAGCATTACATGTTTTTATACTGCACTTACGATATGCTGGCATCATGCGCACAATTTTTTTAAATAAAAACCTGTGGGATATCACCAAAAAATTTAGGCCTCTCTACATGAATGCGAAGAAAAATTATTAACTGCTACAAATTAGGCCATTCAGCTGTATATAATACAACCTACAAGAATCCAACGCTGCCCGGACCCCAATCACTGCGACACACAGGTGCTGTGATGTCACCACAACAGAACAATCGTGTTCAGTCTTGAGTGCAAAGTTCAGCGGTGCGTGAACGTGCGAGTTATCATGTCCGTTGTCCGTGACCTACTAGCTAGGCCCACAGAACGCAGGCTGCGCTACAATGAGTGGCCTTAATCACCCGGATCTGTCGCGCTCTGTGGTCAGTTCTCAGGATGTAACCGCAACAGCTGTGATCAGCATTACCACATTCAAACAATGGAACTCGCTGCACCGTCACAGAGCACTAATAGTCTGTTTCCAGTGCTGGGATGGCCACTGCAGTGACCTGTTTACACCCCCTGCAATCGTGTGTGCATACCGGCTCAATTACACTTCCAAAATGGACCAAATGGTCAAACCAAAATAACTCTGCATTACTCACACTGCCAGTTCTGATAGCTCTCTCTACGTAAAAATACATCAATATCAAATGGTTACTAAATTAGTACAGTCAAGTCTTGCTTTAAATATGGACATCTCGGTAAGAGAGCCACCTCAGAATTATGGTCACGCTGGGGCTCTATTTTTGTAACAGTAAAATATAGGAAATTAGATCCGTTAATATGGTCATTTCGCTTTACAGGTCACTTTGGCCCAGTCCTGGGGTGACCTAAATAGTGAGGTTTCACTGCACTCATGTTCAGTGTTTTGTGCTATGTTCCTGGTTCCAATAAATGCAGATTTTCATCCCACTGACACATTTTTCTAGGGCTCTGATACTGAAGTAATGTATTCTACACCTGGAATATGTTTCGACAGTTGTGATGAGAAACGTATGTTTTTATTATAGAACGTGTATTTTCTACGGTGCTTCATAGATATGCCAACAAGAACGCAATTTCTGCTCTCGAAACACAAATTAATTAATTAGACTGGTCCAACAAAAAAACTGTTTTCATTATTGTTTTTATCTCCGAGTCTGACGTCTACTTCTAAGCCCGTAAGGGCAATACTTTTTTATTCACTCTCCCCATTGGTCCTTTGGGAAGGCACCAATACAATTTATAGAAATATGTAATAAATATTTAACTTAAGTTCTTTTACTTAAGTAATAACAGTCTTTTCATGAACATTTTGTATTCGTTTAATCCTTATTCTATCGCTTACAGCCTTTAGTGGTTATATTATATTCTTCAACCTAAGACAGTATCAGTAATTATCATGAATGACTGGGGCTACTCAAGGCGCTTTTACACTTTACTCCCTGTTCAATTGAACACCATCTTGACTTCTCTTGGAAGCACTCAGCATTGCTGCACTAATATCCACTAGTGTCTGTTGCCAGGTACTCATTCATACAGATGAGTGAACTGGAGAAATGTGGATTGAACCAACTTGCCCAAAGTTCGAAACAACAGCAAGATATTTTGAACAGGGAATCACTACTGAGAGGCGGACACCACACCCACTAAACCACTGTGCCCTACAATAACTAATGAGTTACATGGATTCCATCTGTGTGATGCCACTTGGCAGGAAATAATTGTGTTGGTCCAGATTAATCTGACAACAGAGCAGTGAAGTTGTGGGATCACATTCTTGTTTCCATTCAGCACATGTGCCTACACTCTGTATACGTATACTCTGCTGAGCCTACTGACACGATTAACCATAATTCCACAAAGTAAATATAACAAATATTATTATAGCTACACCAAATATTTCTATCTGATCAACACTACAATTGTTCCTTGAAAGCAAATTAAATAGCCACACCAAATGTTTCCATCTGATCAACACTACAATTGTTCCTCGAAAGCAGATTAAATAGCCACACCAAATGTTTCCATCTGATCAACACTACAATTGTTCCTCGAAAGCAGATTAAATTGAAAAACAATTGCATTAGGAGTTAGGACCACACAACAATTTACAAGGTGTTAACGTAAATCTAAAAAGAATTTTATTTATTTTTGATATATTCGACACAGCACAAATTAATAGTAAATATTTCGGTCATCATGATACCAAAATTCCATATCCAATCTACATCTAATTATAGCCAGACATGATACGACTTTTCATAGATGGTTATTCTTTGATTACAAAAGTAATATAATCAAAGCAACTTGAAATATCCAATATCTAGGAACAATTTTATAAAGACTTAAACACAAGCACACAAATTTGTATTTTTAGTTCAGGATATCACTGATGTCATCGTCTTTTTCCGGCATTTTAATAAGCATTCATTAGCTGACGCGAACGTGTGAAATTCCAAGGATTAATCACCGGTCATGAGTGCGCATTATCAGCCAACCCATACAGCGACCCAACAACCAATGTATAACCGTTAGAGATAAACATGTGAACATATCTGAGATCATGCCAGTAACCCTAATTCTTACAGCACGCCAGCGAACAGGGGGGGGGGCGGCACAGTGCTCCACAGCGGCACAGGTGTTAGCCGGGACTTGTACCAATTTGTATGCAGTCATTTCTTCTCAGTCATTAACGCAGCCATAAGTATGATGTATAGCATTCTTCTGTCACAGTTGCCGGCTCCATGGCACGGCCATAGAAAGTGCACCTGCCCTATAAATCCGCCGGCTGTGTGAGTCTGTGCGAGACCTTAGCCTAAAAACTGTCTTATTCTATACACTTACAGAGTTTGCGGTAACAAACTAACTCGACATCTACCGTGAAATCACCCACATGGGACCCAACTCAAATACAAACAGGATAACTTCATACACTGCAGAATTCGTTTCACTCGACAAAACATTCGCAAAAAAACCCGTTTACCGCCTTGTCCAATTACTTTTTGAAGCGACAACATTCACAATGGCCATCCCGTAAATCATTCGGCGCATTGAAAACGATGCCTTTGCCGAGTTGTATAGTGTATGGGGCAGGCACAAACAAGAGCCACATGAAACGGCAAATTGGCCATGATCACATATAACCTGTTATAGGAGCCGACACTGCCGCGGCCTGACCGAGCCACATGTGCTCCCTATCTATGTAACAGGAGTCCCTCGCTAGTATCACATATCCCGTCCACAGTTTCATACAGGTGTTTGCTTACCAGCGAATGCTTTGGCAAGATTACATATCTAGATATTGCCACATTATTGTTGGCCAGATCGAGTCAAACAAATGGCTGCCATCTAAAGGTAAACAACGGATGGAGATAATATTTACTTGCTTTTGTAGCTTAGCAGGGCTAACTCTGCCAATCAGAAATGTTGGCATTTTCAGCTAACTAAAAACAAGCATTTCAGTCAATCAAAAACTTCCATTTTTGCATGGGTATGGTTATCAGTATAGTTAGAATTTGGTTCTTGATTTGCAGCATTGTGAATTAAGAACATACTTTTGTACCCGTGATTCCAATTACTACTAATGCATGTTGGATTATTTTGGTTCTACATAATGATGCCATTTGTGTTACCTTATTTGTAGGTCTACATATTTGTTAGTCTAGTAGCTGTTGACATCACCGAGAGATAATTTGAGTTAACATTAACTTTTGTGTTTTTATTGATTCTGCATACATAACATGTACTCTACACCAATAATTTCCATTGCCAGTTCACCCACAATATGGTAATGGCCACATCATGCCGAGCCAGTGTGTGTTGTGTTTGTGTTAATTTATTGTGTTATCTACTAATGGGTCACTTTACTGGAAAAATAACAAATTTCTCAGCACATTCAACATTATCCATGATGTACATTGTGCAGTTTCGGTGAACTGAATAGTTTTCCGTGAAAGCAAACAATACTGGTAGTCTTTTCCAATACAGTCTTCGGCACGTTCTTAATTCCACTTTGAAGTAGGCAAGCAAAGCTGTCAATACACAATTCCGACCTCACATAACTGTACATATTTTGTCAATGTTTTCTTTGTAAACTGCATTTCCAATAGATCTATTTGCTTCCTCCTGGGGTACTTATGATATTTTGCGAGAACAAAACAAAGTAGCATTAGAAATAGTACAGAAATGTTATCACTTTGGGTGACAAAAATATGTTTTTCGTTGTTTTTTTACTGTAATTCATTGCAATAAAATAATTTTTCAACCAAGTTACAAAAACACGACTCACTCACAGCAAGAAGTAAAATTGTAAGTATGCCAAAAAGCGAAGATTTCGCAAAACAGTACAGCAAAATAACCACGTCAGGTGACCAACTGGGAAGCGAGGAACGTCTGCATTCCGCTCCAGTAACGACTACCAAATAGATCTCCATTGATTATTGGACACCAGGGAGCTCGAAGCATACATGGAAAGAATGCAGAATTGTGTGTCGAATGTGCCTGCCATGGCAACTGCGCGGTGTGACGGTGGGTATTTCAGTAGACGCTTTATGCCTGTTGATGCACGCTTGACCCCCGTTAGGCAGGGTTAACACCCCGAGATCCGTTGCTTGTTGACACAGAGATGGCCCCACTGTTGGTAAACCAAGACTCATGAACAAACTCCATGATCTTCTTTATGCGTTGACAGATGACAGACGAGGGTAATGTCAGCAGCCTGTATGGAGAGACACCAGAGGGGTGGGTAACAAAGTGATGCTGTTTTTAACCCCTAGTGCATTGTCCGACCATGGGAACCCAAATCAAGCGTACACACTTGGCGATGGTTTCAACTGGCATTTCTGCCGACAGCTGAATAGGGTCAGAAGTATTGCTGGGCAATTTGGCAGATAGACACGTTTACGACGGACGGCATGGGAACAAACAAAAAGATGATCTATTCACAGCCGATATGTTGTAGTTTGTATTCCAGCTGAGCATCTGTGGCATGTCAGAATTTTCTGTGAACTAGTGTGTACATATAATTATAAGCATGCGTGTATTTATCACAGGACACAGCCCAATTTAAATATGTTCATGGACAATGTAAAATGCATAACACGATAGATTGGCTGGTAAATTAATAATTTGTCAGGAATGGTCAGTCGATCAGAAGAAATATTGTTGTTAGGCTAGACCATAGATGATGTCTGACATTGATTTTTGAACTTATTTAAACGGGTTTGAGCTACTACATTTTAGAACTGACACCGAGAGTTGTTTTTTTGTTTTCAGATTTAAATGTTATAAAGTTCAGCAATCCTATTTTGAATGTAAAGCTAAGTATTTAGCAGTACTGTAAGCCACTACCATGTCCTCTGGTAAACCACTTCACACAACATATCTATTTGTAGTCTAAGTAAATCGTCACCCCTTATCGACAGTTACCTTTTAAAACCTAATAAAACACAGAGTGTAACTTGGCCACTCTACAAGCGGTCCATTTCGGGGACTGGTAAAAGAATGCAGATGACTGGCTACTCTGCTGCCAAGCTGTGATGTAATCACTTCCTAAACCACTTAGGTATGAAATAGTAAAAGCTAAGGCCACCCACGAGTCTGCCAGATGGCGGAATATTTCCCAAGGTCCTAATTCACAGTGGCTGTTCCTCATTTATTAATGTTTGTTGCTCTTAATATTATAATAAAATAAGTTGAACGTATAATATCTGAATCTAAACTGAATTTAATAAGCCCATAATGGTGTTTGCAAATTTAAATATTGAATGTTTCACCAGTGAAATGTTCAAATTATAAACAATCGTTATCAGCGATAGAAGTAAGGCAGAATATTTACTTGTGCGCCGGACAAGTAAGTTTTTGAAATCTACTTGTCCGCCAAAATTTTAACTTGTCCGAGTGGTTGTCAAGGGGAATCGAAGCTTCGGAAAAACGTTAAAAAAATCTGTCTTATTTTATGACAACGACACAACGTTCTTGCTGTTTCGTTGCATGTACATCTGAGTGACTGACACAATTTGATTTAATCTGCAAATTTTGAAATTGCAAAATCATATCTGCAACTATTTCCGGTCCATTATCATTATTATTCATTACAAATATCAAAAGTAGACACACTACATGATGTATACCAATATTTTAGTGATGCTGATATGAACGCTTTTATTAATAACAAATAATTATTACGATGATAGGAATGAGACACTTGTTTTCCTTGTTATTTGTTATAATTTTGCAAAAACTTTTTGTTTAATATGGCATATATATATATGCCATATTAAACAAACAGGAACAATTAAAATTCTTTTTAGATTTACGTTAACACCTTGTAAATTGTCGTGTGGTCCTAACTCCTAATGCAATTGTTTTTCGATTTAATCTGCTTTCGAGGAACAATTGTAGTGTTGATCAGATGGAAACATTTGGTGTGGCTATTTAATCTGCTTTCGAGGAACAATTGTAGTGTTGATCAGATGGAAACATTTGGTGTGGCTATAATAATATTTGTTATATTTACTTTGTGGAATTATGGTAATCGTGTCAGTAGGCTCAGCAGAGTATACGTATATATATATATATCATATAAAACTGCTGTAAAATTGTTGCATCAGTTTGTCAATGAAGATGCCACTCAACCATCAGGAACACGACCAGTGCAAAGCCAGAAAGTGTTGTCACAAAAATCATAATAAACCGTATAATCTGATACTATTTTGTTCAACTTCTATGAATTTCTTAACAAAGTTCTGAATTTTACAAATGAAGATAATATTCAATTTATCATCATCAAACAAACGCATATTTTTCCTAAATGTTATATTACCATTACTAATGATGATAAAACAGTTTTAACGGTACCCGAGTTACATTTATCAGGCGGAATGTAATTTATAGATTTAGTTACGTCGTAACGTTGCTGCAAAATATCTATGTTTCAGGTTAATCATAACTTACAGAACTTTGTTATGTTGGAAGGCAAATCTCTTCTTCTGACAAGTTCATTTTGAGCTCGCTCTAATAACCCTTACACTACTCTAACCACCTAACATGTTTTGTTTAACCATTTGGTTGTTATACATTTTTCTTAGCCAATTTATCTTTCCCCAGATTCAAGCCTATGGTCAACTTCACACTACCACTAGTTTGTGGATCAATAAATTCCACATGTACACACCTAACTGGATTTATGTTTCTGGATATGATAGCCTTGCCTCCGTTAAATAAAATCATGCACAACAAACTAGGGTAGATCTGACACAAGTTTGCTTACTCTCCCTTCCTAAGATGACATTTTATTAACCCTGTTACCCTGAACTGTTCTTATTCTACCACCGTATGCTTGCTTCTCTATTGACTATTATCACTTGTGTTGGGAAATACACATTCCCTCTTCAGCTCTTGTAGGCTAGTAGCCTGTTTGCTGGTCTTTAATGCTGTTTGTGCGCATACAGTATGGGAACGATTAATGTTGCACAAACACGCAGACACACCACCTTTTACAAATGATAAAACTTCTATCGCAGATCATTGGTTTGTCTAGATCACTGTTTATCTAACCAATCGACCAGGATCAATCTAAAACGTTATATCACTGTACGGCAACAGAATTCCCAGTGTGAACTAACTGTCAACACAATGCCATGGTCAATGACAGTGCACAGCTCAGAGTGACAGAATGTACAAAAATGCCATGGTCAATGACAGTGCACAGCTCAGAGTGACAGAATGTACACAATGCCATGGTTAATGACAGTGCACAGCTCAGAGTGACAGAAAGTACACAATGCCATGGTCAATGACAATGCACAGCTCAGTGACAGAATGTACACAATTTCTGACTAAACTAAAACAACTCATGCCAGGGTTTACAAACCAGATTTATAAACTGATTCGACAATGGACTTTTTGCTAAAGTAGTACTGACAAGTTCAAGTAAAAAGTCCAATTTGGTAAACAGAAACATGCAGGGTGCACGATGACTTTAGCTGACAGGTTGTCCATTGAACTGGCTTACTCAGACACAACTAGTCCCAATATTCTTTTACTAGTCCTTAAAAAAGATGTGTCGGGTACCATCATACCGTTTTGTATCATATACGTGTATATGTGACAGTTGTGGCACACTGTAAAACTAAACTTGGCTTTATTTAATTAAGAAAACAAGCTGTTTCTCATTTTAATTAAATGTTCAACTAAATATATCGTTAATAGAAACAAATACATGTTATTTCGTAGATCCAATTGCAGTCTTCAGAAGAAATAACTTTAGTTTAATCAGGGACAGCAAACGGCAGTGGTAGACAAGGCGATGTCTACAGAATTTGAAGCCCGACGACGTTTCATTAGCATTTCCTTTCCCGAAGCCAATGGCTGACCAATCAGTAATATTGCTGGCATTTGGTAACGTGCTAAAATAATCAGCCGATGTGGGAATAACACAACTATGATGGGATAGCACGTAACGATATATGTAACCCGCACATGTATGTTTGTTCATGTCGCTAATCACTCATGGTCACTAAGCGGCACTACCCATCCTAACCGGACGTAAACAGCCACCATTTACATTCTCCGCATTCAGCAAGTTTCATATTCAACGGTCGAAGGGAATATTTAGCTGTGTGTACTAAAATGCTACTTTATTGTCTTATTTTGTTTTATTCCAATCACAACACCCAATTAGCATGTACACAGCATAAATTAATTCACATAATTACAACTAGTCTGATGGGACTGCTCCTCTAAACATGGACTAGTCCAGTCACCAGGGGTAGAAATAACTCCAAAAATTATAGTAGTCAGCAGGACTACCTGGTTGGAAAATCTGGCAGTCCACAGAAATATCTGGTAGTCCACAAATAGCCAAAATGTTTTGCAAAGTAATGCGCCGAACACAAAATTTGAAAATCGAACATATTTAATGCACCAAACAACAAATGTACACCATTAATATTAGTATTACCACATGAAAAATATAAACCGTGTTACCTAAACATGTTTTGTTATGCATGTAAGGAGCTTCTTCTTCTGAAGTAAATGGTTTTGATTTCATGAAAATCAGACAATTACTTACAAAGTTATTAAGTTGGAAAGGTTACTACCCCAGTAGTTTTCGTTGGAACGGTGAACATGAAAAATAACACAGAAAGAATAGGGTCACAGTATTTCCAGGGTGTACCCCTATTTTACCATTTTTGTCATTGTTTTCACAACAGATAAGTAATTAATTGAGGTAATTACTTCAAATTATGCATATATAGGTATTTTCACGAGGAATTCATTTTTTGCATTTTCGTTGACCTAATTTGCATATTTCATGACCTAATTAGCATAATATGGCCGACATATTGAATCATAGACTGTAACAAGATGCAATTCATGTCATGTCATTAATTGTTTAGAGTATATTTACAGGGTATTAGAAAGTGTAACATATCTTGTTTCATTATAGTTCATTTCAATCCCAATTTTTTTGCAAAATTGGTGCATCATTAGCATAATTATTACAAAATGGCGGCCATATTGAATGAGGATTCCCAATGTTTTTGTGAAGAAATTGTTATTCTGAGCATGTAATTAACTTAGTAATGGCGTTTACAATAGTACAGCATAAACTGTTTCATTGTTATCAATTAGTTACCACAATTTGAATAATTTGTTGAGTAATTTGCATAAAATGGCGGACATATTAAATGTAGAATCCCAATTTTGGAATATATACACAAACATTTTCATTAGAACTCACTTAGTTGCCATTTGCATAATTAATTATCATAAAACAAAATGGCGGACACAGTAAATGTGGAATCCTCATTCGTGTTATAAACATTTTCAAAAGCATTATCAATTTATCATTTAACGTTTAGCGCTTCTTATCATAGTATTATATAGAGTTTAATTACTATAATTAGATGTCACTTAATTCCCACTTTGCATAATTAATGTCTATACTAGTTATACTTTGCTATGTGAAACCTGAGAGATACCTGCATTTAAATACACAGAGTAATGAATAATTGCACCAACAACTCAGATTTTATTGTTAGTCTTTGTTGTTACAATAGCTATTTAAACGTAGGAATATATAATTATTAATTAAATAAAATATAGTTATACACACCAATAATATAATTGTGGCAATAAATGAATATTATAATGGTGGAAATACCAAGATTAAACTGGCTAGTTATTACTACTAGTAAGTAAACAATAAATGTAATAAGTTTTTATTTTATATTTAACAAAGTAAGGTTGGAATACAAGTTTCTGAATTTCAAGTTTAAAATCAATTATTAAGTGTAGCCAGCATAGTGTGAATAGGGATTACCTGTATGACAGCTAGGCGCCAAATCCGCCTAGCAGACAACCAGCGTAATATGGTTGTCCGCCTGGCGGATATCCAGCGGCATGCTGATGTTACCAGGCGGATGTTACTATTTTTAGCACAGCGTCACCGTCTGCGATGGCGTTGTCGAAAACCGTGCAACTAGGTCGCACAAAATGCGATTTCCACACTTGTAAACCTTTTTAAAATATCACATAACATATATCATCTGAACAGTCTGAAACTGACAAGTAGGTGTGTATATGCACGAACTTGAATTTTAGGCGATAACATTACAAAAAATTCATGTTTATACGATAATTTGACATAACTTTCGTTTGGTTTAAAGCAGAAACTTCGTGCAACGACTGCAGTGAAGACGAACACGTCTTCTAATTAGTCGAGCAGATCTCATGACGATCCGAATAGGTTTTCAATTTGCCACGACCTGTTTTTGCGAAAACCGTACCATCACGGAGCGCCGTCGGCATAACACTTTTGGCGCGCATCATCGCTCAATCATGAACGATAAGTTTGTCAAATAAAGGAATACTTTTAAAAACTTTATGCCATTGTAAAGAACATTATCTTGTCGTTCCAGTGATATTAAATATGTATTATTTAACGCGGACTTAATGATGTAAGGGCTGCATGACCGGTGACCAAAACTGGCCAGATCCAACAGCCGCGCCGCGGCGGCCGCTGTGGTAATGCTATTAATATAGATACACCAACACCAAATGACATATTTTTTGTATCAAATTATGCATTTTCCGTTTAAAAATGGCATACTGGCTAAAGAAGTCCATTTCTGTTCAGAAAAGAAATATTTTATTTCAAAGTTAACTTTGAAAAATAATATATTCTGTGAAATATCTAAAATTTCACAATGTTATGATCTCTGCATCTAAATAATACTGTTTTACGGTGTGGCTAAATTTTCCAACTACATCAATTTGTACAATATTTGTACCACAGTAACAACCGTACATAAACAATTGAGGTAATAAAATAATTCCTGTCATACAATTACATATAAATGACTGGTTGTTTATATAAGTTAGCAAATGTAAATTATACAAGCAATCATATTAGCAATTATGAATGTTCAAATCACTGCTGTTTCACTAATAATTTTGTTCAACCATTACATTTTTATCTAGTGCTATATATGACGCCATCCAACGGAATTTGTTAAAACTACGAAACACGGACTATCTCACTTTGAGCCAGTGTAACCTAGCCTGTTGTTAGTCCTTTGCGTTTTGTGTTCGAAGCCGGAATATGTACACTTATGCGTGTTCTAATTATGTGACAACTACATTTAATTAGCAACATGTCTTCCATGTGCTTAGCGGACAGCCAGGCAACGATCGCGAAACGGTTTATGTTAGCGCCTTCTGCGCGTGTCCCAGTTTACGTCGGTTGACGCGAGGTAGCACATGACACTTCGCAATGATTTGCCTTACGTTGTTGCATATTAAACGTTTGTTTCAAAATATCCCCAGTTAAGGCATTATCGATGAGAGGCGGTGTTTCTGCTCTTTTTGTGACCACAGAATATCCTTTTCAAAACACAAATACCGCAATTTCATCCGTTTTTGCGATCGCTGAATTTCCGTTTGAAAACAGAAAAGGCTAGCCTAATTCCGTTTCAAACGCCAATTCCGTGAATTCTTCCCGTTTTCCGCGATCGCGGAAAATCAGTGTCCCTAGATCAGATGTATATATACCTCCCGCATGAGACCGATGAGTAACAAATATTCCTGGATTTTGCGGTAGTCCGTCAGACTACCGCTGACGCCAACTTCGGTAGTCCGACCGAATTTCTGGTAGGTCTCGGACTACCGGACTGCCGCTATTTCGAACCCGTGTCACTGAAACTACTCGCCCAGGACGATCAGTCCGGCCTTATTTCGCAGCCTAGACATGAATGCATGAATGTTACCATCAATAGCGGTAATTATCACAAGATTTGTTTTTTCACTTCACAACCTCCTTCATTTCTAGCAGCCTGGGAGGTGTTACCCCCTACATCCATACTTAAATATGTACCGGCCTACTGGTTTTAAAAGAACTGCACAATTTAGATCTAGGTCCATAACAGCTACAGATCTACAATCTGTTGGAAATCTTGTTGCATGAGTAAACTTGCAACACAACATTGTCAAGCAATCAACAAGTCAATGCATGGTGAGGATTTAACACATACTTGCTTTTACTTTATACTGTAGGACCATTTATGTGCATGGCTAACTATTTGCACATTGAAAATCAGTGGCAACATTTTAAAATTAATATTATCTAAATAACTACATACCTAAAATCTGACTGCTTTCATGAAATTTATTTAGACAGATTGTTTACTATGCAACCTGATTGGAAACAACATTACTGTAATAACGGTACATGAAAATATTTTTGATCACTGAAAACATAGTCACCATGTACTGTAAATATTCGGACAGGTAAAAATAATAGGTATCCGGAAACATACAGTACAAAAATAACTATTTTAGTCGATTAGCCCAAAAACATACAGTGCCCGAATACATACCGTCATTATGATAATGCCTTTATGACAAATCAATACTTACAGTTCCTCGAGTTTGTACAAATCTTTAAATGTGCCATTCACTATCTCGGGTATTCCATTGAATGACAGCTCCCTGAAAGTGTGAAAAGAACATATTGATCAGTGATTCAGCAAATCATTAATGATATCATTCCATGATGGCAGCCAAATCCCTTTTAGATATGTTGATATGAATAAGTTCCCCTTCTTACAATCTCTAGATGAAGGTTTATAAGATTTAGGCCAAAACATTAGTCTCAATTATAGCTAATAATGGTAGCATACAGGTAACTACACCTTGGATTATATTTTATTTACCGGTACATCGTAAATTGATAAAACAAGACTACCTGTAAATCTTTGTGGCTGATACAGTGCAGTCATAACTGTTATAGTTGAACCTCACTATACTGTCACCTCAGTAATACAACCACCTTGTAATTATGGTCACCCTAGAACAGTCCGAAATTATTTCCACATCAATAGTCTGGACTGCATACATGGTTGACTAACTTTGGCTTAGTCTCAAGGGTGACCGTATTAATAGTTAGGTTCCGCTGTAGTGTTTAGTTACTTATCCATTCTCACCATAGTGGGAATCTGGTACTAATGCAAGAACACAGTATCTTTGGGGAATAACTTTGGGATTGTATGTAAAGAGTGTATTAGGGACCATCCATAAAATATGTCATGATAAACCATGACTTTTTAGATCCGCAACCCCTTGTAATGTATGATAACACTGGCCTGCATCCTCCCATAAAAGTATGTTCGTTTTGAGAGAGCCCATGTATGTTAAGCATGCTATAAACTCTACACTTGTTGCACGATATATGTACTGATTCGTAAAACAATAACACCAACTGACCATGTTTATGTACTTTTAATACTGCCTGTCTTTCAGAAGAGTGCTACCTGTTGTGTTTTTTTCTAACATGGGAAGTAAAAAGAAACATACAGGGAAATGGAAAACCCTTCAGCTGCTGCCAAAACCCTTGTTCTGTTCTGATCATGGAGTAAGTACTAGGGGTGCCTTGTCTAGGCGGTACTAGCCTAGTATAAGACAGTACATCACAACTATTTTATTTAAGCCGCTGGTCCTGCTCTCTTCTATACTGATACACTAAAAACACTAAAACACACACACTTCTTATCACAACTAACATAGCAATTATTACTATCTATCTAACATTGACAGCTAAATGAGCTAACATCTCTTTATTTTTAACTACGGTGTATGTGTAATGCTTGCCCAGAGATCTCCCACCCCTTAAGCATGACTTACTTTATGGATGATCCTTCAGCAAAGAAATATGATGCGATTTTGTATGTGATCAATGTTTGTTTGATGGGATTGATTTTGATTCTGCATCGAGATCATTTTTCCCAAAAAAAATTAATCAGACATTGACCTCAATCACCTCACCAACATCAATAATCTTGACGCAGTGTTGGGGAAACTAATTACCATGACAATCTACACCATTTTTGTTAATAACAACATACAGGGAAGAGACATTGGGTCAAATGCATTTAAATGCATTTAAATGCGACTGATCCAGTATTTGCATTTGAAAATTTGGAGCCAAAACTATTTGCATTTAAATACATTTTAAAAGTATTTGAAAAATCAAATACTTTTCAAATATTTATAGCATTTAATTATGTCAATGAAAACTGTTATCATAGCCGTGCTTAATTAAATTGTTGCTTGGTCTAGGCAGTTGATACAGGTCACTCATGTTATTTATGTGATCACCAAGGCATGACATTCAATGAGTGAAAACTGGCCTACCTATAGCTCTTTTATTAGCTGACCAACTGCAGTCAGTTGCATGCTTTGATCATTAACTCAGCTTTAACTTGGGTCATTGTCAGATGGATGATCAGTGTATCAGCTGGCCTGCCACAGGGTCAGGTTAGCAAGCATTTAATTAACAGTGGGTGGCTTAATCTAATTTGATTGGAAGACAGTGCATCAGTGGGCACAGAAAATGGAAAACAGGATTAACCTGTCACAGGGGAAAAATTTAACAAAGTGACCAATTATAGCAGGGTACTACCTACTCAATGAACTCCCTTAATCCTGGATAAACAATGGTCAATTATAGCTCTTTTTTTGTCATTATTTATTACACACGAGCACGAGGACGTCAAGAGAGTATTTAAAATACTTTTGAAAAGTATTTGCATTTGAAATGTCAAAAGTATTTGCATTTAAATACTTTTCAATGTATTTGACCCCATGTCTGACAGGGAATTGTGTTTTGTAGCTGGAAAGTTATTTAAGACTGTCACCCAAAAGATTGCATGTTTACAAATATGTGCAAAAGCATTATTCATTTAAAACTAATAAAACAACTAAAATAGACAAAGAAAAATCAAATTGTGATTTTTCCATTTATTTATGCTACTGGTTGATGTTCAAAGTATCAAAAACATTTATTTAATTAGTCTGTTGTCACAAATATATTCAATTGGAATGTCAGTAACTAGTGAATGGTATCAATCATATTTCAGTGACACCTGATGGAGTTGTTTTTACGCTACAGCCGATACTCGCGAGTCCAAAGTAGTTCTCGAATCCAGGTTCACCTCAGTTTTATATCGCAATGGTTTCTTGTACAAGAAAGGCAAATACAATTAGCAAACATGGTGCTTTATGGCTGTTTTATGGTGTAAATAGTGAGCTGATTTATCGCCCATTTAGAATACACTGTGCGCTAAACAATGGACAGGGCCTACAGTTGCAATTCAGTGCACATTTTCCGACTGCAAAAAAGTGGTCAAAAGACTAAACACGATATGTTTTTGGTAATACACGCTGGTTGTGTACCTAACACGATGTCAAATGGTGGACATAACGCATTGTGATATAAACAAAATGAGATAAATGAAGCTGAAGTTGCGCGACACTGCCGACACTGATGACAGCCAACCCAACATTTGCGGGTCGTCCAACGTCCTACTTTCGATTTAATATATGTATCATTTTTTGTTGTTGTCTAGAACTGGTCTTAAATGCTTTATTTAGTTTAATACACATAGCTTGTGTTTAGTTGTAATTAACTTTAGTGACTTATTATCATTCAGGAATACGCAGCGGCATGTCACTGTTCTAGTTTACAGAATACGCTGCCATGCCATTTATTTTTTCGTTGTCTTTTGACTTTTGTGAAGCCGTCAGATGGTCACATGATCTGTCATGTGATCACTACAAGGTTAGCTAGCTTCATAAGTTGTGGCAGCTTCCCAGAAAGTGTTTTATCTTGTTTTATCTTTATTTCAACACATATTTTTTTAAGTTTTCAAATACGTCACTTGTGCGTATTCTAAAATGACCTGCAGATTTGGTCGTAAATAGCTGCAGGGCTCCGGGGCTGGTGACCACAACATTCGTGGGATTGCCGACACGGGAGGGTCACGGTGCTCGATTAGACACATGCCAACATCATTCGATGCTGTCAACGTTTGCTTTCTGTCAATGCTGATTTCGTAGTTGAGTATAATGTAAGTGCAGCATATTTCTGATAACTTTATTCTTCCCGAGTGACCCGCTTAGTTGCCTGGCCGCAACCCATCTGCTTGTCTGGCCGCCCGCTTACAGTACCTCCACGAAGTTGTCAGGACACGCAGAGTGGCATTATTTAAAATGTGTAGCTCGACTTTGAAATGTGCGATATCAACTTCTTGAAGTTTAATTAGTGCCAGACAACAACGATGGTAAAACTTAGAACTTTTTTTACAATGTGGACAAAGTCATAAAGTTTTATCATATGAAAAATGCAGTTTGTTGGCGCTTTAGATGATGAATTGTGTAATATATTTAATGAACTTTGGCCACAAGTGAGATACAATCCTGGAAGAGCTGAGCCACTAGCTCGTGAAAACAACGATGACAATGTGAACAACTTATAAAATGATTATGCATTCGAGTTATTAAACTGATATCTTTAGTTTATAAAATAAATGCCACCTTCCCATTAAGAATTATCTTAATTAGACATACAGTTGTGAGTTTATATTTGTTTTGTCTTGAATGTTTGTACTCATATTTTACATTAGCCTAAGAATGAGCCGTTAGATGTAAAACAAGTAAGATTTAAAAGCATGAACAAAAGTGACGAGAATCTTGCTAACACATACAAGGAGTAGTTTGTGAAACTCAGATTTGAAATGGTGCTGAAACAGCGGCGATAGCAATGATGGCACAACACTTTTGGCCACTGAAATTTGAAATTGTCACATAAAAGGGTCTAATAAAATATGATTTAAATGTACTACACAGAACTGTTGTTTTCTGGATTTGCATAATATGTTTCTACAATGTAAGCAAATATAACCGGCTGAAAAATATTGACCCACTCATTGTGGAAATGACCCATAACATTTTGTTGGTATGGGCCAATTGACCCATGGCTATTTTTTCTAGGAGGATCCAGAAGCTATAATAACTATGAAGCAGGCTGCGAAATAAGGCCGGTCCGATCATCCCGGACAAGTAGTTTCAGTGATCGGACTAGTCCATGTTTAGTGGAGCAGTCCCATCGGGCTAGCTGTTATTAGGTAAATTAATTTACGCTATGTATACGCTAGTTGGGTGTTGTGATGGAATAAAACAAAATCAGACAGTAAGATAGCATTTTATCACAGGCAGCTAAATATTCCGTACGACCGTCAGATGGGAAACTTGCTGAACGCAGTGAATGTAAATGGCAGCTGTTTACATCCGGGTAGCGTAGGATAGGTAGTGCCACCTAGCGACCATGAGTGGTGAGCGACATGGACAAACATACATGCGCGGGTTACAGACATCGTTACGTGCTATCCCGTCGTGATGGTAGTTGCGTTATTCCTGCATTGGGTGATTATTTTAGCAAGTTACCAAACGCCAGCAATGTTACTGATTGTTTAGTCGGCTTCGGGAAAGGAAACGCTAATGAAAAGTATAGGGCAAATGATGCAACTTAGTCCGACAATGTCTGATTAAACTAGTCATTAGGTCAGTTGAAAATGGGTTAAATTATACAGTATCAAGTTAACACAAAATGACAATATATACAAAACAATAAAACTACATACATATCTGACTGAAATATTACAATAGTAGCATTCTATGTTGACATTTCTGAGCAGTTATTATAATTATAAAGTATAGGGCAAATGATGCAACTTAGTCCGACAATGTCGGTCCTTTGTCGCCGTTAGGCTTCAAATTCTGCTGACATCACCTTGTTCACGACTCCTGTTTGCTGCCCCTGATTAAACTAGTCATTTCTTCTGATAACTTTGCAATTGGATCTACGAAATCACATGTATTTGTTTCTATCAATGACACATTTATTCGAACATTTAATTGAAATGGGAAACGGCTTGTTTTCTTTATGAAATAAAGCCACTTAATATGTGCCATAACTGTCACACATATATGATACCACAGTACGATTGATTTTTAAGGACTAGTAAAACAATATGAGGACTAGTTGTTTCTGAGTCGGCTAGTCCTACGGACTACCTGTCAACTAAATCCACTGTGCACCCTGTATGTCATGTGTATTAGCTACACGTTTCTTTAGCAGGAGTATGGGTGGTCTTTAAAAATGCAGTTGAAGGTATTTATGAACAGCTAGTCTGGAAAAGTAATACCATCAGTTGGACAACTGAATTTAGGACAAATAAAAATACCAACTAGCTAGAGAAACAATCACATTGAGATTGTACATTTACTAGGCAAATGGTGTTTTGTAAACAGTAAGCAACATCTTTTGAGAATTTTTTACCATAATTATGTTCATCACTGCATTGATAAATTCAGAACAAGTTGTTCAGGCATCTAATACTTGTTGTTTTAGTTTTTTTATTTTGTTACACATCACAATTTTTTATAGACAACAAAGACTTCAATGTATGCCAACATTATTATTATACATAAAACTGCATTTTGCTACAGCGTATCTATGTTTAGACACAAACTTCAATGTATCATCATGTATCTATTTTTAAGCACAAAACCTAATGTTATATTATCTGATGATCATGTCCAGTGTTGTTGAACGCTGTCACTTGTGTACTGTCATTCTTCGTTATTATTTTTGAGTAAGCTTATGTTAATTTAACCCTTTTACAATCTTGCATTGCACAGTTATCACAGCAAATTGTAGCAACTGCCAAAACATTAAAACATTAATGGAGTTGACATGATTTGATTACACAATGTAATTAAACAAAGTAAAGGTTACAATGATGATTGAAATGACCAAGTGTGGACACCAGTTATAAATGGAATCCCAACTAGTGTAAGTTGGAAATTCAGATGTTACATTTATATAAATACTATCGTTTTGAGCCTTCATTTACTCTCAAACAACACAATACTTCATGTTGGTGGTGAATGACTAGATAATATTAATGGAAGCACTATTTCACTAATTAATGAGAAATTAGGTCAGTTGAAAATGGGTTAAATTATACAGTATCAAGTTAACACAAAATGACAATATATACAAAACAATAAAACTACATACATATCTGACTGAAATATTACAATAGTAGCATTCTATGTTGACATTTCTGAGCATTTATTATAATTTTAAGTTGTACTCCAAAAATCTAACGTGAACATAAATTTTGCCACAACCTTCATTTGTCAAAGATTGTATTATTGCACAAAATCATGAGTTGTGTATAAGGTGTGACGATATAACTGTCACATTTCATGGTTAATACATTATGGTTGATTACCACAATTGTATCGTGTTAAAACAAAGCTAATAGAAGTTTGCAATCAATATTCAATATTGTTGCCATTGTTTTTCGACTAGCATTATTACGCAGTAAAATCGTAATTTTCGGTCTAATATACGACAGGTGGCTGCAAATCCAGACGACGGGTTCGTGTATCGCGAGTACACAGCGGGGAGTTTGCGTATTGTGCTAAATGGTTCACGCCACCCGGCCGAAGGAGCGAGGTGAACTCGAGTAACATGCAGGGTAATACTCACAGAATCGTCACCCAAATCGGCAGGTCATCAGGCACAGAAGTCAGCCCTTGCTTACTGCAATCGACCATCGATCCAAGACACGAACAAGCCGGCGGACACATGTAGTTACCACCATGGCCGATTGTCACGAAAAGGGCGGTTAGCACAACAAAAGATGTATAGAAATATCGCAGGCTAGCCGCCATCATGAAACTTGGCCGCATCCGCTGGCAGTTCAAAACACTCCAAATCTGTGTCGCGTTTGCGCGTCTACGAACGTGTAATCCGAGTGATTTTCATTGTAGATGAATGTCCACTGGTTCCTCTGTCTTCCGTACATAATGTTATCCGGTATCCGTGTGATCCATTCGTAAATTCAACGATTTAAAACGACCGACACAACAGTAACACAATCCCCGACACCCACGTTTTGAGGTGAATTCCTCCAAAGTGCTCCGCGCGCTGACTGGCCCACTTCAGTCACGTGGCCACATAAATTAACACGACAGGCTTCAACGCTCAAACTGCATAGACTTTGTTCTGCCTAGTGTGCGTTTGTGCTAGTGGTGTTAGCCAGGCATTGCCGTGGCTCAAGGCTCAATTCGTCTCGCACCGTTGTCGCTGTCTTCTGTATAACTGCAAAGGCCCCCCCCCCGATGGGGGGGGGGATTTATTACGTCTACTCAGAATTTGACAGTGAAATATAGAAATAGGTATCACTGGTTGTTGTTAAATAGATACAGATGCCAAAGCGGATTAGGTTATTTCTATGAAGCGTACTCAGGCCTAAAGCTCATCATCAGTACATGCGTGTGCATGACATGGTTTGAGAGCATTTGTATTGTATGTGTGTGTCTGCGTACGTGGTCACTATGTGCACCCGATATGTGCGTACATGTGCACACCAATCCATAGCAATAAAAAATGAGTGACGATCGTTGTTCAAATAACGACATGTACAAATTATATGTGATGATTTACATTTATACACTCGTCTCTTTCTTTCTGTCTGTCTTTCTTTTTTCCTTTCTTTCTTATACTTTCTTTCCTTGTGCGAGCGCGCGTGCGTGCGTGCGTGTGTGCGTGCGCGCGCGCGCGTCCGTGCGTGCCTGCATACAAGCGTAAGTGCGGCTAGTGCGCGTGTTTGTAGATTTGGTACCGTTCCCAATTAAGGTCTTTGAAGTAAACAAGAAATAGTCTATAGGTCCTAAGACATTGCCCTGGGGAATATCAACAACCTCTTGCTGGGTTCTATTTGTGAGAAAGTTATCAATCAATTTCTTGGCCTTCTATAGCATTGATTTCGTATACATATTCGTATAATAGGGTCTAACTATTCTTGTTTGAGGAGGAGTCGATTATGAAGTAGGGCCTACCTCGCCCAGTAGTCCAAGAGGATCACGGTCATGTGTTTGGCTAATGACACTGCCTTTGTTAATGTCACCTGTGTATGGTCACCATCTGTGATGGTCAGTTGTTTCATATGCATGCAGAAAAGTCTCTTGCGGAAACTGTTTTGGGCATCTGTAATGACGTTGCATAGGCGTCGGAACTGGGGGCGGGGCTTGGAGGCTGAGCCTCCCAATATTGTGGATGAGGCTTAGCCCCTTCCCCTAATATTCAGGGAAGGGGTGGCATTTTGTAGTGTCGTTAATTTTAGTGGAGGCTGGGACAGAGGTTTAGCCCCCAATATTGAGCGTAGAAGTCGAAGTCTTGGCGGGGCCGCGCGGCGGTGAAAAATCCCCAACAGCACGTACCCCATCTCCCCGTCTTCAGATGAAAAGTGTTGAGTGGAATGCTGTTGAAACTTCTGCTCAGCCCCCCCCCCGTACTTTTGTTCCGACGCCTATGTATTGTTGCATCAATATATAGGCCTATCATCACACGTCAGTGAGATGGACCGGTGTGAGATTGTAAGTGGACCCCGTTGTAAATGGACCAGGGGACCATTTGTCACGGCGTTATATATGGACCCTTTTTGAAAAAAATAACTGTTAATGTGTTTAGTGATTTAAGCAAATATATAGAAGTAGCTCACTGATGTATATAAATAAAAAATGTAATATTATGAAAAGCAAAGTTTTTGTAAAAAAATTGTTACAAAAATGTTAATCACCGTAAAAGGCATTGAAATGGCCAATGGACACGTTTTTTGAACAGTTCTGTTTTTGCTATAACACGTACACCAAGTAACCACTTCTAGATCACTTAACACATTAAAAATTACATTTCTACAGGGGGAGGGGCATTTCCACGCAATGGTAAATGGAACCCCTGTCCATATACGGCGACAGTCCATTTTCAATATGACACCGATAGTTTGTTCTACTTCAATCCCGTGTCTTTGGTCTGATGGTAGATGGGTTGGACCAGTGCACGTTTCCATGTTCGCGGATCTCGGCCTTTTGCAATGGATCCGTTGGACAGGAAGATGATGGCTGGCGCGATCTCCTTGGCGACGAAGTGGCTTGACTTGATGTGATATATAGGTCCTATACCATCTCATTGGCGTCGTAACGTGGTGAATATTCAGGGGGCTGAGGCTCACCAAAAAGCTCAAATTGCACTCCGCATTGGGGCTCTCCAAAAAAAACACCTTCAGGTTCTCAAAAAACCTCCAAATGCACACCCGATTTGGCTCCCAGAAAGTCTACCTTCATGGTCTCCAAAAACCTCCAATTACACCCACCCTAAAATTAAGCTCTCGGAAAGAAAACACGTTCACGCTCACCAAAAAATCTTCAACTTCATCCATTTCAGGCTCCCCAAAAGTCTACCGTCAGGCTCTCCAAAAACATCAAATTACACCCAAAAAATGCACCTCCTTCCCTAAATAGTGGTGGACCCAATCCTATATCCAGCCTCCCACAAAACATATTGGGGGGACTCAGCTACCCCCCCCACCCCGGTTCCGACGCATATATGCGTCTAGTCCTGCTTCTATGTCAGGTTTACTATAGTAGCAACTTGAACATTAAGTCCTTAGACGCGGGGAACAGGGCGGCAAGGGGTGCAGCTGCCCCCCTAGAATTTCTCGGGGGAGGGCAGACATATGGTTCTGCCCCCCATTAAATGTGAGCCGTGAATGTTTGTTTTTGTAGCGAGCGTCAATGGCGTGTGGAAATGTAAATTTTATGAGACGATTAATGTGTATTTTTGTCGACTGTGAAAGGGGTGTGCAATTGAAGGGTAATTACACTAACCTGGGTGCAATTACCCTCCTGCTTTTTGAAAGCACCCACCCGTCTTCAGATGTCATCGTTTCAACGGAGACAGCGGAGAGAAGGTAAATGCGGCGCGACGTAAACAAAAATATTTTTTTAATAGCACTATACCCTCGTGTTTGTTCGGATGTCATGAGTTCACAGCCGACACAGCGAAGGCAGCGCAGATAGAAGCTGAAGTTACAGCGGCGCAGCGGTGAAACTTTTTCAACAACCCCCCCCCCCCGTCTTTTTTCGATGTCACAGTCGAGGTCGAGCCAACCGAGACAGCCACAAGGTGAGG
Source organism: Paraescarpia echinospica (assembly GCA_020002185.1). Taxonomy (NCBI): domain Eukaryota; kingdom Metazoa; phylum Annelida; class Polychaeta; order Sabellida; family Siboglinidae; genus Paraescarpia; species Paraescarpia echinospica. The sequence goes on from CM034531.1 coordinate 58,475,251, forward strand.
GAAGATGTGAAGATATGCGGCGGCGAAATTTTTTTCAGTAGGTGTTGAAGCTCCGTTGTCCCCCCATATGAATTTCGTTCCCGCGTTACTGACAAGGCCCCTACATTTTCGCTGTCATGTGCAGTGATATCTGGCATATATATGCTTGGGTGTTCTTGTAATTAATATTAGGCATGAGATCAAGGTTTTCCTCGGTGAAGACATACTTACTGCAGAACTGTCAGTCTTTGTCTTATTTCCACCTTCGGTGAATCCTTTCGTCTTGACAGCGACTATATACTTTGCCACATCTCTTCCTTTCAATAAAGCTCCACCATGCAAAGGTGTCCTGTCGTGTCTTTAGCTTTGAGATTGTTCACCAATTTAAACTCTACGTCGATAAGTAAGGGCAAATTAACAATAGGGTCTACATCACAAACGATCCTTTCGTTCGTTCGTTATTTCGGCCAGTCTTTCACGTATTCAGCCTGGAGTGCATTCAGTCATTCACTCATTCGATCACCCGTCCATTCATTCATTAATACACAACGTCTACACCTACTACGTGAAATGACAACTGCGAACGGCGCTTATCCTTTGCTATGCATACATGGAATGCATTCAGTTTGTCCACAACGTTTAGATGTTCCGATAAAGTGTTTCATCAATGGCCTGATATCTTGACTATTTCCCACTGTGCACATAGGTTTAAAGCCGTGTATCGGAATGCAGCTCTTATTCAATAAAGGTATTTTTGATACCTAGTCTGATTCACACCTTTGAGTGTGATTCATAACAACATTGTTTAAAATACATTACTTTTACGGAAATTATACACACACCCACACAATTGCTTTATTGAAATTAAGGGGTGATTTGTTCAGGTTTTCCAACCACCGAGGGGAGAGGGTATGGGAGAGTGTCCATCAGTAGGTGTGACCGTGTGAGTGCGTGTATGTTTTTAGTCAGAACAACGGAAGTCTGCGATTGTATTAACCACACAGACAATGTTGTCTTCCAATGAAGTTATGTAAACAGCTGGCATGAGAAGTTCTCGGATGATGAACGATAAGAAGAAGCACATCGTCTCTACGTGTCATACAGATATGAGATTTTCTTCAGTTATAAATTAATTTATTTAAAAAAAATAAAGCCAAACACGGCCGGTGGATAGGATTCTATAATTATTATAAAACAGTTTGTTCTCTGTTTGTTTGTCCACCCACATCTCCGTCAGTTTTGCATGTATCGGGCTGACATTTTGCATGTGATTTACCGGGCCCATTACGATGGTTCGTAGATTGAAACATTTTCGAAATTTGTCCGGGGGGGTGGAGAACCTGGGGGCTCAATATTTCAGAAAGTTGTACGTGGAGTTCAGCCGCGCAATTTTAAGTTTTTTTTCTATATAATCGTAAAGATAATTATGCCATCTATAAATATGTCGCTGATGTATGCAGAAATTTTGAATGGTTTTTAAGTTATTGACGTTTAAAAATCTCAGCGCTTAACATACACCAGGTCTACATGTCATTCGTCACGTCCGCACGCTTACAAGTAGCGCCCTCTTTCGCATTTCATATTATTTCCTACAGATGTGTAATTTTGTAATTTAACGTCGAAATTATTTCCTGTCAAGTTAGTGTATTATAAAAAGTGAGTTTTAGAATTTATTAAAATAAATATAGATAACTAGGAATATTAGTTAACTAGGAATACGACATATCTATATTATAAAACAGGTCACTATCCGGACCCACCTCGATTTCGCTGTTATAACTTCAGTTTTGCCTAACTTTGTTATCTCAGTGTATTGGTTCCATCATTCATCATTATCCCAGGCATATTTGCGTTTAAGAATGTTACGTCTTAACGCACTTTTGGGGCGTAAATAGCGCCCCGGTTTGTATCAGCACTCGCTGTTATATCGCTCAGATATACGCGCGCGATGCGGTAACGCACGACCGCAGTGGTGCAGACTAGCGCAAACCGAGTCGCTATTTATCCTACCCAAAGTGCGCTAAGACACAATATTTTCGTAATATAAATATGCCTGGGATGATGTTGAACGATTTAAGTTACCCACTGAGGTGTCAAATTTAAGCAATAATTTAATTATAATGGCGAAATCGAGGTGGGTCCGGATTCGAATCAATCGTTCTCTAGCTGTTTGTTTATGCACCCACATCTCCGTTAGTTTTGCGAGTATCGGGCTGAGATTTCGCTGTTGCCGGTTACGTTAGTTAGACGGGTGAGCGCGGGAGATTGAGATTTCTGGCAAAAGGCTATACTAATAACTAGGCCAGTGCCAGTTATCATTTAGTACTGTGGGTAGGCTGGAAACGTTTGGGGTGTCTGGTACATATGACTGCCTTTTTCCCCCGGGGCAACGCCGGGTAACTCAACTAGTATATATATATATATTTAAGTAATACATTATGATGTGCGGTATGGATGATATTGGTTATTACCATTATTATTTCACACATTATACCCCTTCCCCTCGCTGGTAGAAAAGAGTTCCGCTTGAATAGTTTTTTGTGAGCCTATAAATCGATGGTGCCGTTGAAAATTTTGGGAGCTTCGATGGATGCAGTTGGGTGTCTTAGAGAGCCCGAAGGTGGTGCAGTTGGACAAACCACGCGACGGGCCTAGCATGGCATTATTACTGCTTCTCAACAGAATATTCATATATGGTGTGTGTGTGTGTGTGTGTGTGTGCCTGTGTGTGTGTGTGTGTGTGTGCGTGCGTGCGTGCGTGTGTGTGTGTAAATTTGTTATGAAAACTTTGCTAAACATTATTGTGACTTTGCATTGCATGCCGTTATCATAAAACCTCAAAAATAAAACGCGCCCCCTCAGAACTCCAACTGCAACCGTCTTAAGGTCCGTAAAACACCCAACTTCGTCCCTTCAGATGCCTAACTGCACCTTCTCCAAGCCATGCACGAGGACGGCTGTGATCTGTCATTTCATATGGGGCTTACCTACGGTTGGATTCATAACCTCAACTTGGTTAAATGTGGTATTTTTAAAGAGTGGTTCACAAAAAAGGTCTACGTGAGCACGTTGGCAACGGCCCCCGAGTATGAACAAGCATGGAAACCACAAAATTATAATAAAAAGGACCCAAATATGCAGGAAACAACAAAAAACTTAACTGATCTCAGAACTGAGAGACCATAATATATCAAGGGCTCTACGAAAAACTCCTACATAATGCTGTTTGACTGCACTGTAGATCCGGAGATTAAGAGGAGACCAACTGTTTAGATATTGAATGGGCATAGATATATTTATAGAATAAGTCTATGGCTTCCTTGTCCCGCGTGCTTTATCTTGGATCGCGATGATAATCATGTTACAACTTGTTCGGACGCCGTGAAGAGGGAGTGAAACTGCTGCAGACAATTAAATGCATAAATCAGTTAGGTGACAATACAAGAGACGGGTGGTAGCTAATCGCATCAGTTTTTTTATCAGTACAACTTAAAATTTATATACCGGTTAAACAAATATATTGGGATGGGACATGTTTTATTTGCGTTATCCTTTTTATTCTGCCGATTACTTGCACAAATCTTAGCATGAACTCTGTGTTAATAATAAACAGTTTGTCATTTTATAAATATTTAGATCAATACATAACAAAGCCATATCAAAGAAGGCATTTGTAGGCATCTAAGAGTTTAACAAACTAATAATTTCTAACTACAATTAAGAACAGTACGATGTTGTTTATTACAATAACCTTGTTGAAGACACACATTTTAAAATCTACTGACGAGCGATAATGTGACAGAGAGCCTGACGTCACGAATTCCTACTCTTCCCAGTACGCCGCTTTGCCGAACTAGGGACACTAGTCCAGTTTGCGTTGCTCAATAACACATATATTTCGGCTAACCGTTTATTAAAGCGCTTAATGATATTTTCTCAGCTGATTAAACAATGTTTAGTGATGTAGGGCTATATGATTTGTTTTGTTATCGTAACGTGTAAAAATGTTACGTCGGCGTGGTACACGGTATGCCAATATAATTTTGTTTCATGCATATTAAAGTGGAACTCAGTTTCTGAATAGAAGGGAATACGAGAAACTAATATAGATCATTTATGAGCTGACGTATTCGTGTGTGCGTGTGCGTGTGCGTGTGTGTGTATATACAATGTATATATAGCTTGTTTTGAAACTGGATGTTTTGTTTACTATTCTATTTGAACATGGTCCGAGGTCGTGCTTCTCAAGTTGCGAAGGCTGCTGCGGGCTTACTAAACACAATTTGGTGGGCAGTGTACTGGGCACTATATATATACCTTAATTATATTATAATAATTAATAATAATATTAATAAAAAAATTAAGATAAGGCTGCCTCCTTTAAAGAGTATTATAATTATAATTTTGTGCCAAGGGGGCGTTGTACGACTATGCACCTAGACAAAAACATAATTCTACGAACAAAACGACAATTCTACGCATCATAGCCTTGTCTAGACATCCAGGTATGTGCTATACCAATTATGTGTCGGCCGTCGAGAATTATGAGTTTTCACCCGAATGATATATATTTTACCATTATGAGAAAACATTCTGAATAAACAACTGGAGTGAAATTGTTTAAATTACATTTGCAATTAATTAATTAATTATTAGTTTGAATTAACCCGTTTAGATGTATTAGTGTATATTCCCACACAGTAATTGCCTTTCGTTTGCCTTTAACACAAATTAAGTGGTGATCGTCGTTATAGGCACCTATAGCTATATATATATATATAATATATATGTCACCGCTAATTTAATACTCTTCCAGCCCGACCAACATTTGAAAGCATGTTAATTACAGCATGGAACTACTAGCAAAACCATTAGAAAGACTGTTGTCAGTGCTATTTAAAGGTGAAAGTTTACATTTAAATGGCACCATGTAGGCCATTATAAATACGCAAGTCTGTTGAAGGATAAGATAAGGCATAACGTAGTATATAGTGTAGGGTAGGATATATAGGCCCTAAATATAGGCCGGGCCTACAATTAGTTATGTAAAATATATAATTTACAACATTAGACAGACGATACTAATAAGTAATGGAAATATTAATTGCAGATTATTATGAAAATAGTTTTATAAATAATTATCTTCTTCGTAAAACATTACAAATGAATTCTCGTTTCTGAACGTAATTAAGTATATAGATATAGGCCTATTTAGGTGCCACAAAATAATAGTAAAACTAAAAATACTACAATGTATGTATGACATACACGTACATTAAAAGGTAAACAATGTGTATATGCATGTTACTGTCGCGTGCCAAAAATGTGCTTAGAAAATGGCTTTGCAAATTAATCACAGTAAAATATGTGTTGTTTATTGATAAAAAGCCAACATTGGGGTAGGCCTATAGTGACATCCTTTTTCTAAATGCGTTGCTCGTTTACGTCTGTTTGTCTATTTTATTGTTTAACTGAAAGCAACACATATTAATAATTCAGTTAAACGTTTAAAAATACGGATATAAACACACTTCTAAGATTACATGCTTCGACTAAAAAATATTTATTGTACGCCTATTCAAATTTTTGTAGCGGTAACTTATCGGAGGGAAACCAAGATCTTCTGAAAAATGGCGGTGCTCACGTGACTTACGTAAATCAGAAGGTAGCCATATGTAAAATGGAAAAGGATGGCCGAAATGGGTGCGGAAGTGTGCACATTTCGTGGCTATTCCCTGAAATATTGGCTATGATCTTTGGTTATTTAGACGTAAAAGGTAAAGGTCGAGTTGCTCAAGTATGTGTCGCTTGGAGGGACGCTGCCTATAACCGGTTAGTATGGCGCGGTGTCGAAGCAAAACTCCATCTCCGGAGAGCGAATCCGTCTTTGTTTCCGAGTCTCGTGAAGCGAGGGGTGAAACGAATTCAAATACTAAGTCTGCGCCGCAGCTTGCGGGACGTTGTCACTGGATTACCAAACCTAGAGAGCTTAAACCTGAGCGGGTGCTTCAACGTGACAGACATTGGTCTCGGACACGCATTTGTGCAGGATCTGCCGACGATTACCATGCTTAACCTGAGCCTATGCAAACAGATCACGGACAGTAGCCTCGGCCGTATCGCGCGCTACCTAAAACATTTGCGTGTGCTCGAGCTCGGAGGCTGCAGTAACGTCACGAGCAACGGGTTGCTGCTGTGTGCGTGGGGATTACGAAAGTTGAATACATTAAATCTGCGTAGCTGTAGGCACATATCAGACCAGGGACTTTTTCACTTGGCTGGCCTGAATCCAGCCGCTGCAAATGGCTCGCTCGAACTAGAGCACCTGATACTGCAGGACTGTCAGAAGCTCACAGACCAAGCTCTCAAACACATCAGCACTGGACTGACAAAGCTTAAAAGTCTGAATTTAAGCTTCTGTGCCAGCATCACAGACACAGGGTTGAAATTTCTTGCAAAGATGCCAAATTTGGGCGAACTTGATTTGCGTAGTTGTGACAACATCAGCGACATTGGTATTGGATACCTAGCTGAGGGTGGGTCGTGGATTACATCATTAGATGTCAGCTTCTGCGATCGAGTCGGAGACCAGTCGCTTCTACACATTTCGCAAGGACTTTTCCATCTGAAAAGCCTAAGTATGTGTGCATGCAATATCAGTGATGACGGCATTCACAAATTTGTACGAACTGCACACGATGTGAACACGCTGAATATCGGACAGTGCAGTGAAATAACAGACAAGGGACTCATCTTTGTCGCAGATCACCTGAAGCGTCTCCGTAGCATTGACTTGTACGGGTGCACGAAGGTCACAACAGTTGGCTTGGAGCGTGTCATGCAGCTGTCTAGTTTGAAGTCTTTAAATCTGGGCTTATGGCATGAAAAGCAGACCTGATATGTTGTGCTTTTTGTTAGCATCTGTTGATGTTGGAACTTGGCAGATGATGGCATCATCACATACATGTGCGCGCTTGCCCACACACACAATGTCTGACCTCGAAAGTGACATTTCTGTTCTGAACTCATACCGTGCCTGCTTCATATTTTAATTTCTTGTCTGGTGTAACACTGTTCTTCATGAGGCTGCGTTTACAGCATGTTTTAGATGCATCTCCCCAGTTTATCTAAAATTACACTATGCATGGACCACAAAAAAGTAATGAAAGTTACAAAACCATCCTAAATGTTATTGCATTGCTAGTAAAATGGTGCATGTATGTACATAAGATCTGATGTAAATGCACATCATTCCAAATTTATGTATTACATAAAACATCCAGGCATGTTAGAAAGAATGAAAGAAGAATTTTAAGAATATGCCTTTTAAAGTAAAATACTGGCAGGCCAGTATTGTTTCCTCAACTGTGCTATATATATATATATATATAATTCATTTCCTTTTTTAATACGCCATATATTAAGTAGGTTTTAGCGAGTACTCATGTGTCCAAAACATGGGTTTTGGTAAAGATGTACAGTACACAGAATAATTATTGCCATTTTGGTCGTGATGTGCATTGCCGAAACTACTTGGTAAAAGCACACTTTTTGAATCGGCTCACTAAATTGAAAATATGTATACATGGCAAACTGTATTTTCTGAATTTAATTAAACAACTGAATTTAGTCAATAATTATTATTACACATGTTATGTGAATGGAATTTTGCTGATATTAGAATGTATCATCCAGAAATGTTTGTCAGCTCACAGTCTAAGCTTCAATGAACTGTATACAACTGGATTTATGTACAGTGTATGTAGCAAAATTATGTATATAATAATGTATTTTGAAATAATTGCTATAAATTAACCCATGTAAACAAAGCATATTGCATTACTGTGCATTTATTTAATCAGATGACTGATGTAAGTGCAGGTCACCCCCTTTGCCCACCCCTAAGATTAATTTATTTTATCCTGATAATCTGATTAGGCTGGTTTATAATTTCCCTATTATTTTCCTCTCAAATAGGAAAAAAACCATGTAATAGTAGGGTAAATTGAAATTGAGATTTCCACCAAGTATGTGTATTATTGTATATGTTGTATTTATTGATGTGTACAAGTTTCACAATTATCAATGCTATTTAAGTGTCTTGGCAGTTCATGGAAATTTATTGTTCAGTCCTTAGCTGTCTTGGCAATATAACTATAGTTTTTGTTCTCTTGTTTCCCTGACATCAGGGGTGGGGCTGGCCTTGATTCCGTTCCTTGATCTTTCAGTCATCTTTTGTCCCTCACTGATCTTGCACTGCTCTCTCCACTAACTGTCTCCATTCCCTTTTATCTTTTGCTCTCATTCTCCACACCTCTCAATCCTTCCAAGTCTCTTTATACAGTCCTCCCATCGCAGTTTAGGTCTTCCTCAGCTCCTTTTCCCCTCCACTCTCTGGGCATCTGCTTTCTTTGCCAGTCATTCTACTCCCATTCTCTCCACATGCCCCGCCAACTTCAGTCGACTCCCTTCTTTTCAGTCCCTCAATTCTCATGATCCACTTGTTTTCGCAACCTAGTAGTACCCTCTCCTGTTCTTTCTCTGTCAGTGCCAGAATATAGTTGCATATTCTAAATTAAAACAGTTACTGAGCTCACAGCCTCACACAAATTGGCTGGGAATCTACTACTCTTGTAGCAATATTAAAACTTTTTGACATACATGAGTCAGGGACTAGAGGCCTTTTGTTTATATGTAATATACTTTCGCCAATACATACCAAATTATGAACAAAAATAGACTTGATACTAATAATAGTCACAATGCCTGTATAAAAGTAAAGGAAAGGTAAGTTCCAATATAACGCAGTATCCAGTCCCTAGGACTGCTCAAAATGTTTTAATCCCTGTAAGACCTGTTCAATCAAACACCATCTTGACTTCTCTGGGAAGCATTCAGCAATGCTGCAGTTAATGCGTGAAGATTATTTGTACACAAATATATAATTCTTGGCTTCATTTTCAAAGGCATTTATTTCTGTAGATGTATCTCAGGTATGCTATTGCTAATTGTAGCTGTCTTATGAGCTATTTGGACTTATATATAATATACTGCCCACAATAGCTGACCCATACATATGTCATGATGACCGGTGTTGAAGTGTTGAAGTAATCATGTCTTGATTATCACTTTCCAAAATCAACCGTGTCGGCTTGTAAAGTAATGACTCTAAATACGTGTTATTAAATTAGCTAGGGTTGTTATTCAGAAAGAAGTTAATTATTCTAAGATGATGGACATTTCACACACTCTACTGCAGCCTCATACACACAACAGTTTGTTCTAACCGAACCTTTGAGCTGGATATGAATATGAAAGGCTAGTTGAATCCAGCGCTGTTGATACACAAGGTCGCCACCTAGTGAGAATAATTATGTCATTGTAGTTCTCCATAATTCGCTAGAGGGCACCACGTAACAGTAATCGGTAATGCATCGGGATGAACCGTCGAGGGGAGATAAAGTGCATCTTTTTCAGTGAATTTCACACAACTGCAGGTCCAAAAATTACATTTCAGGTAATTATGAATGGCACGGTGGCCGCAGAAGTCTATGCAATTGATTGATAGGTACCTTTTAAGATATTATTTTGATTAGAGACTAGCCCCTGCCCTGGGCCTGGCTACTCGTCACCTCACCGACTCTGTCTCTGTCCGTTCGGGTGTATCCGTCCGTTTTGCCCTGCCCCTGGCCCTACCTGCTTACCCTGCACTGTCTCATGACTACTCTGAAAGTAAAGCTAACCTATTTGTTGTCAGTTGTTTAGTGGGACGCTTACTTATGTGAATCACTTGAAATTCACCATGAAACCGGAACATCGCCGATATTTAGTATTCTGTACGTTTTTACTGTACGTATCGTTAAGCCCGATATCATGTGTGCAGGGCCCACCAGTGTGTGGACACGTCCCGACCCTCACAAATCATGTTCCAGCTATGGGGCAAATAGCAAAGCAGAGGATGTGATGGACAGCATGTCCCCTCAGTTCCGGCGGCGGAAGATCCAGTTGTATGGACAACGACGGCGAGCACAGCTCAGTACGAGCTACTGTTCTTTGGAGTAAACCAAATCAAAAACCGACAGAAGGCAATGGGAAACCACTGGTGTATCTTTCCCAAGACAATCATGACCCACAAAACCACAGAAGATAACGTTAACAGCGTGAACGGTTGTTCTGACAGGACCACTTCGCTCGGTAGGGATAGTCGTGCGACAGGTGACGCCAGATCGTCATCCAGCTACTGTGTGCGACAGAAAGGTTTTGAATATTGTTAAATGGAATGTAAGAACTCTATATCAGAAAGGAAAACTAGAAAACATCAAACAAGAAGCGACAAGACTGAGGATAAATATAATGGGAATGTGTGAAGTTAGATGGACAGGGGCAGGATTGATGACATCAGATACTAACACAATAATTTATTCAGGAGGCGATAAACATGAAAGAGGAGTTGGAATTCTGTTGGATGAAGAAAGAGCAAAATGCTTACTAGGATACTGGACCATATCGGATCGCATCCTCTTGGTGAAAATCAGTGGCAAACCATTTAACATTAACATCATACAAGTGTACGCACCAACCGCAGACAAATCAGATGAAGAGCACGAGACATTTTATAATGATCTTGAATTAGCAAAATCACAGGAGATTGTAATAGTTATGGGAGACTTGAATGCTAAAGTTGGTGAGGGAAGATGCGAAGACATAGTTGGACCATATGGCCTGGAGAGCAGAAATGAGAGGAGATAAACTAATAGAGTGGGCAAAATCTCATGACATGATTGTAGGAAACACCTGGTTCCAACAACACCCAAGAAGACTTTGGACTTGGAAAAGTCCAGGAGACCGTACACGGAACCAAATTGATTATATCCTGGTCAGTAAAAGATTTAGAAATGCCCTACTGGTGGCAAAGACCTTTCCCGGGGCAGACTGCGATTCCGACCATGTGCCAGTGCGAGCCAAGTTCCGACTGAAACTGAAGAAAAGGAAAAGAGCAACAAGGAACATGAAACTAGACATGATTATACTAAAATCAGATACAGCGATCAAAGAGAAATTCAATGTAGCAGTACAAAACAATTTCAAAGTTCTGAATGACATTCAAGATGTGGACGACCAATGGGAACAAATGAAGGAATCAATCACACAGGTTGCAGAAGAAACTATTCCTAGGCAGTGCAGAAAAGCAAAGAAAAAATGGATGACTGACGATATTCTAAAATTGATGGATGAAAGGAGGAAAATTAAGCAAAATCATGATGCATATGTTACAATGAACAAGGATATAACGGCCAAATGTAATCTAGCAAAAGAGGAATGGCTTAATGAACAATACAAAGAAATTGAACAGAAGAATAAGCACGACAAAATCCATGCATGCTAGAATAAGAGAAATCACAGGGAAAAGAACATGCTCGGCTACAGGTTGCCTGAAATGTAAAGAAGGAAACATAATAATGGACAAAGACAAAATACTCGAGAGATGGTCAGAATATATTGGTGAACTGTACGATGATGAAAGGGGTGAAAGACCATCAATTAAGAAGAACTTTGATGGTCCTCCTATATTGAAGGACGAGGTTCGAAAAGCCATCAGATCAATGAAAAAGGGAAAAGCTACTGGACCAGATAATATTACCATTGAAATGATTGAGTGTTTACAGGAATTTGGTATTGATATAGTAACAGACTTCTTGAACAAAATATATGACAGCGGACGAATCCCAACTGATTTATCCAGATCCATTTTTTTAGCAATACCAAAGAAACCAGGTGCGATTGAATGTGAACTACACCGTACAATTAGTCTCATGAGTCACTTCACCAAGATGTTGCTTAAAATTATTATGACCAGAATGAGAAACAAAATAAAGCCGGAAATTGCTGAAGAACAATGTGGATTTGTAGAAGATAAAGGTACAGGTAATGCAATATACATCCTACGAACACTGATTGAGAGAGCACTGGAAGTGCAGAAAGATCTGTATGTATGTTTTATTGATTACACAAAGGCATTTGACAGAGTTCGTCATAAAGAAATCATATCAATGCTGGAAAGTTTGAACATTGATGGGAAAGACCTGGGAGTTGTGAAAAATCTGTACTGGGAACAAACAGCAGCAATACGAACAGAAAATGACATCAGTAAATTTCAAGAAATAAAACGTGGTGTAAGACAAGGGTGTGTCCTGTCACCCGATCTCTTTTCACTATACAGTGAGAGTATCTTACGCACATTAGAAGATATGCCAGGCATTCAAGTAGGGGGATACAACATGAATTATTTACAATATGCAGATGACACGGTACTGATTGCTGAGAACGAAATAGATCTACAACAGATGCTAGATACAGTAATAAGGGAAAGTGAGAAAAAAGGTCTGTCCCTGAACAAAAAGAAAACAGAAATCATCGTCATCTCAAAGAATAATTACACTCCAACATGCAACATGGTAGCATATGGCACTGTTTTGAAGCAAGTCCAAACGTTTAACTATCTGGGATCACTAATAACATCCGACGGTCGATGCAACGATGAGATAAAGAGAAGAATTGCTCAGGCCAAAACAGCTTTTCACCACATGAAAAACATTTTAACAAATAAAAATATATCAATTGAAGTGAGAAAACGTGTAATGCAATGTTACATAGAGCCCATATTGCTATATGGAAGTGAATCCTGGGCAATAACCAAAAGATCGCAAAAAAACATAGAAGCCACTGAAATATGGTTCTTAAGAAGAATGCTGCGAGTGCCATGGACTGCAAAGCAAAGCAATGAAGTCATCCTTAGCACAGCCAAATCAAAAAGAAAGATCATCAACAAAGTTAGAACACAACAAGCATGTCATGAGAAAGAAAAAGTTAGAACAAATAGTAACAACAGGAAAGATAGAAGGAAAAAGACCCAGAGGACGCCAGAGAATAAAAATAGTAGATAGTCTCTCAACATGGTGTGGAAGGAGCACAACAGAACTGCTACAAACTACACACGACCGTGCGGTTTGGAGGGCCATGATCGTCAACGCCTGTGACAGACATGGCACATAGAAGAAGAAGATCGTTAATCACTGGGATAAAAGTGGGTCACAACTGACACTACGTCTACGAGTACGACTACTACAACAACGACTACTACTATGATAGAGAGAGAGAGAGAAAGAGACAGAGAGAGACAGAGAGAGACAGAGCACGACAATGTAGTAGTTAGCACATCCACCTTGTAAAGTCTGGACCCCCTCATGGGCTGCGTGCATCTTGGGGTCCGACCTCACAGGAGAAGGTGTGTGTGTGGTGTGAGTTTAGTTTACGCTCGCCAGAATCAGACTTAATGTACACCCCTGATTCTAGGTGTCTGTATGATTAGTCGATAATTGGAAACGCTAGATTCCAGTTTCATACCGAATTTATTCACGGATATTATAGAACACTTAACGTACACATCGTCGATATAATGTAAATTCTGCCTTAACTCATCAGTTAAGTAAAATCAAGACTCTGGATTTAGCCGTACTACATTCCCGCTTCCTCCAGAGCCTCTGCGTTTATAATGTAAAAAAAAGTCTGCCGGTAATTTTAAGAGAAACAGTATGGGCAAACAGTCCCATATTAAAGTTGTAATTTAGATTCTAATGAAATGCCAGAGACATCTTCGACCGTCCCTGTGGAGAGTTTCGCCCAGGATGAGCATTTTCTTTCAATCTACAGAATGTTAATTATAGTGTACCCTCTATTGAATTTCTTCTCTGCGACTTCCACAAAGCAAAATAAATGATAATCGATCCCTGGTAGAGAATACCGGTTGAATTAATGGTACACACCTGCAGGATGCGAACCGCCCTGCATACCTTGCTTATACAATTCTGGATTAATGTTGCCCCGCCCCTGATTTATGTTACCGGGGCGCCGAGCTGTGTCAATACTGTTCTTATACAATTTACACATTTCTAATTATCTAGTGCATTCCGAATCTCGGCTGCGTCCACTCTGTTTAGAACTGGCTAACTTATTTCTAACGATTCTGTTTACACACTGCGTATTGTCCAGCTAATTTATATGATGCAGGTGGTTTCTTACAACCTGACATGCCAGCGCACTGAGTTAAAACACAAATAACACTTCTACTGTCATGTATGACAGCGCCAAACTACCACTACTTAAATGCACTCAAAGTTTACACCACTATGAACTGTGGTAAGGAAATTAGAGGAGACCGTCCGTTAATTTAAGTACAATAACATACCGGCCCCCCAGACATGTTTTAATGAATAATTGTAATTGTTGTTGAAAAGTAAGTGTTTCAAGGGGAAACGCTTTGTTTTTGTCGCAGCATGACCACAGGTCCGATTAGTAATGAGACGCACATGTGTATTGTGATGTGTCATCTTGCTCCCGTCAGGTCAAGACCTTCCTCAGAATTATCCGAGCTTGTTATTCGAGGATTTGAGTGACAGCATGGTGTTTTTTTTATAAACTTTGACCAAATAAATAGTGTTGTTTCTGCTTTGTTAAACCTTTTTGGTGGTAATTATGTTAGAATACATATGGTTTATACTGTATAGCACTTAATTTTTAAAACAAATAACTTTCCTTTAAAGATTAACATTAATTATTACATAAATTGTGTGACTTTAAAAGAAACAGTTGGCAAACATGAATGTCTTGTGATCATTTATTTTGTTATCATTAAATTCACATGTATGATACGTATCAATCCACACAAAAATCTACCCAGTATAAATTATATATATGTCCTTCGATCAATTGACTACCACTTCTCTGTGTGTAAATAAATAAGTAATTATAATTGAAATTCAAGTTGCTTTTCCAACTGCATCTAATACTTTTGCAGGTTCCGAAAGATTACTTGAGTCGAGATGTGTTTGACTCGGTTCATGTCTACATCATCACCAAGCAACACCTGCAAGACAGCATCATAACCATGTGTGTGAGACGAGGAATAACCTCTAGATATAATTGAAAAGTTTCATGGCAAAACACGATAAACGCCATTTTTGAAATATCACCCAAACAAGAAGAAACAATTGTTTAAACACGTGGTCAGCCAGGATACTATCCAATTTCTACAAAAACGCGATAAATCGCCATTAAACGACATCCACAAAAGAGTGTTTGTTTTCAAAATGCCATAAGCACCATCCGTCTTGTTAATCAAAACGTGATATATCCATTTTCAGCCAATGAACGCTGCCGTGTCGCATGTGCTGCTATGGAGAGTGATGGCATGCGCTTAGTGGATATACCACATTTTCATAACAAAATCGTTTAATATCACATTTTGCGTAACAAATATTTCGGACATTACTACCTTTCTGTATGATTTAGGATTATTAATGTACAACAATTTAATTTACCTTCATTTACAAGTTTTTATTTCGACAAGGATGAAGCACAAAAGGGAATTTTTCTCAAAACTAAGAAAATGGACATATCACGTTTTGCCCTGAAATCCTTCAGTTGTAACATATGTCTATGTCATAGACTTGGCACTTAATGTAAACAATGAATAACTGGCCTGTTTCTTTCAGATTTTAATGTAAGTAGCTATGCGTTTACTGCAATAATATGTTTTAATTACTTATTGGTTTGAATTGGTATACATATGACACAAGCATTTTTTTAACATATGGAGCTGTGAACTAAATTCATGCCAATTAACTCGTACAGTTCTTTAAATGTAACGTGAACAGTTAACAGCTGTTTTCGCTTATTGCAGATCATACTCAAGCTTTTATACAGTTGTTCCAGTGTTAGAGTGAATTGACAGTTTTAAATTTATGTACCCTGTATGCAAATATAGTATCTACCAGTATATGTATTATACAATTTTTTGGGATTTTTGCATAGTTACCACACATCTACAGTGTAAGCATACACACTTAAGCACATACAAACACACACAAACACACACAAACAAACACACACACACCGACACTCACACACCGAAATGAACACACACACACACACACACACACAGACACACACACAGACACACAGACAGACACACACACACACACATACACACACAGACACACACACCGAAACACACTGACACACCGACACTCACACACCGAAACGAATACACACACACACAGACACACAGACACACACACACAGACACACACACACACAGACACACACACACACACAGACACACACCGACGCACACACACACACACTCCGACACACACCAACACACACCTACCAATGCACACACACACATATACACACACACACATATACACACACACACATATACACACACACACATAAACATGTACACACGCAAACACGCACAGACACACACACGCACAGTCGCACACACAAGCAAACATGCACATACACATATGCACTGTGATGTGCTGATAGAAATTTCAAATTATACTTTTATAAAACCAAAGTTTGCTTCTTAAGTCATGAAGTCAGAGAATAGCGAACTGATATATATACATATTCTGTCTTATCTCTTTCAGTAATACATGCGGACATAAAATTATCGGCTACCCGGTGTGCATAGAGAGTGCCAAGTATGAGAGAAATGCATTGATCTTCAACTTGTGCTTTGTGTTTGATGCTGCCACCAATGTACTTTGTTACGAGCCAGTTGTGAGAAAGTTAGCAGGATACCTGTCAACTCTTGAAGTAGGTTTTCTCTTTAATTTTTCCTAAGAACGGTGAAACTAGAATTATATAAAATATAAGTTATGATTACAGTACTTAGTCAATGTTTTCTTTCTTATATTACTACAAATTATTATATTCTTGGAAGTTTTTTAGATGTGCTCATGTACTTTTCTGATTCCTTTGACACGGTCACATATTTTGGACCCTATTAAAATGAATTTTTTTAAATTTTATATAAATGTGTACATATTTTATAGTTCTTGATCAGGTGCAAATAATTCGTAAAACTGACAAGATCGCTTTAACAGTGTCTTTAGTGTGGTTTATATACTCGGCTGTATCATGACTTCAATTCACGAAGACTGCAGTTCAGGAAAAAGCACCAATAAAACATACGATTGATCGTGGTTGCACAACTTTCAACTTTGCTCACGTCACTGTTGTAAATACTGTATGCCGGGTAGTGAATATTGTTTTAATTTATTTGAAAGTAAAAAATGTATTTAAATTGTATTCATGTAAATGGAAGTTGTTTATTTATGTTAGTATCTGGATACTGTCTTTGTTTTCAGCGTGAAAGTGAGTTCTTGTCAGACAAAGGCAAGAAGCAACAACTGCCAGCGATACTCACAGAAATCTTAGAGAACGTTAATCAGCAGGGCACATGCTCCATATATATAAGTAAGTGAATCGGCTGAGCAACTGAGCACGAAAACTGCTTTCCTTAGCTGGGATTTTTAATGTATGGACTGAGCATTCTATAGACTAACAATGATGTCCATCCTCTAGATGGTATCACACACACGCAGATGTCCATCCACTAGATGGTATCACACACACAGATGTCCATCCTCTAGATGGTATCACACACACAGATGTCCATCCTCTAGATGGTATCACACACACACAGAAGTCGTAGATGCAGAAGATGATTTCTGGAAGTGTTTATAAATGGTGTTTCTTATGATGTAAATTTAACACAGTTTTTCTTGTTAACGCTAGTTACATAAAATGTTCCCAACTGATCGTTGCATCTAACAATCATATAGAAAATACGTGTAACATTATAAACAATTGATTATGTCCACAGTACGAACCCTACAAATGGTAACTATGAATGATCAACAGGGTATTTTGAAAAAATAAGGCGTGACTTTTCTTTGGAGGGGTCATAGATTAATCCCTGAAAGTTTGGCGCGTGAAGTGCAAGCCGCCTAGGAGGAAAACGTTAACATATACACACACTAGCTTGATTATTGTTAAGAGTTACAATCAGGGGCTTACCAGAGACCCGTCTGCCTGTCTTCAAGACTGGTAGATCACTGGCCAAGATGGGTACATGTGAATGGCTTCCATGCAAGCCGTTCAATTGCTAAAAGGTATGCTTTGATTAATTTGAGACTGGCAAAAATTATTTCTGGCTAAGGGCCAGGTTATAACCTCTATGAATTTATTATTATTAACAACAGGTTCATGTTCCAGATGAGTCTACAACGATACACTTGAAGGTTGTAGCGAGTCTGAACGTGCCACCGCTGGTTGAGGGTTATCATGTGCCCATCTTGGACCCCAATAGTCACAGCAGCATGGCCGTGAGTAAATGGGACCTCGCTACACAACAGGTAAATTATCATTTAAAATGCCATATTTCTGCTATTGATAACCTCCATTTGTAGCTTTATATGGCGACCTGTCCATCGTCATTTGGACGTTTGTTTTTGGATGGGTTGAAATTCGAATTTGGACGGGTGGAAATTTGAGGAGCAAAAGATTATTCATTGATTACTATCATATTTGTATGTCCATTAAGTTTTCAAAATGTGTGTTACACGTATACATATATATATATACATATATATATATATGCACAATTGGGCTGTATTCTATGTGTATGTACACAAGTATTTACCAGGAAATTTTTTGGATTGGTAAAAGATTGATCCTGCATAAAGACCTGCCTCTATTTCTGCTGAATTATTTAGCAAGATTTTAAAAGATTGCCACCCAGAGAATTAACTCTACATGTCATCAGGCACACACAAGAACTATGTTTTTTTCAGTTTATTATAACAAAACAGAGTATTTCTAAAACATTGGTCTCTTTTACCTTGTGCCTGTACTACGGGAAGTAAAAGCTCACAGGAGGTAAATGTGTACCTTATTGTTAACTCGCCAACTCTAGATAAGAAAACCCTAAAGTACTTATAGCAAGGGAAACATTTTGATGGTGAACAAGTTTTAGGCCATTGTAATTCGAGGAAACCCAGTCCATTCGTCATTATTATTATTTTAATTTATATGCATATTATAGGCATTATATATTTGTTGTCTTTAATGTGCTGAAGCTACAATTTATAACTTGATCGAGGGCGACGGTTGTGTAGTGATCAGTAAATCAGAACCGGTTTCCAATCCTCTTGATGTTGTTTCGTTAACCACACCTTGTTTCAGCTCACTCAACCGATCAAGTACCTGGCTATAGGCAGAGGTGGATATATGTGAACAATGACTTTGCACAGGAATTGCTGCATGGCTGAATGCTTCCCAGAGAAGTCAAGACGGCATTCAAATTCACAATCTGCTTGGGTTGTAGTGTAAAGCGCCTTTAGCAGTTCAACAAACTGGGTACTGTGCTGTGTAGGAACTGTGCCTCTGATACATTGCATTACTTTGTTGCTTCAGTTGTTGCCCTACATCGATGGTTTCAAGCACGTTGCTCAGATTGCCGCCGAGGCCGATGTTGATATTCAGATTGTGGAGGCATGCATACAGAACCTCATGTAAGTCATTATCATGTGTACAATGTCTTGTGTAGGTCACAGATTATGAATACACATCCACATTGATCATGTGACGTATTGCCTAGCAAGAAGGTCCTTCAAGCCATTAAAATGGATGCCAAATACGTGGAGTATTTGGATATTCCATTGTTTATTTTGTTTAAATTCTGGCCCCAAATGTTTTTGTATGACAAAAAACATATGGGATCATCTCAGAATGTCGGTGTCCGATGTCAGACGAAATTTCAATCTTTTGGGAAAGTGGATTCAGAGGCAGTTTCGTCTGGCATCGGACATTGATATTTTACGCTTCAGACCGATACTGTTAATATATTGATATCATCATATCAATGTTTACCAACTTTTGTCTGAGAAGGGGGGTGGCAAGCTGAGGCCAGATGAAAGTAATTTCGTCTGATATTGGACATCAGCGTTCTGAGATGATCCCTAAGGGACAGTTGTTTGAATGATAATTGTATGCAGAAGATATTACTCTAGCTTATATCACGCTGCTTGACGGAGGTCATGTGCACAATTTTTGGTTATGACGTAAACAAACAACATACTAGATTCATCAGTTGCTGTAACGTGAATATTCTGCTTTCAGGTATTATGGGGCGATCAAGCTGATATCAATATTCCAGGTAAGTCCTGGTAGAGTGGAGTGGCTAGAACATCCATGCTCCAGTTCACTCAGCTGTATGAATGAGTACATGGCTATAGACATTGGTGGATATTTGTGTACTGTTAGTCTATTAGAACTTGTGGAATGCAGTAGCGCAGTGGTAAGAGCTTCGGTCTTTCGACTGAGAGAACCCGGGTTCGAATCTTATGCGGCGGTGTCGAACCTTGGGCAAGTTCTTTTACTTTACGTTGCTTCAGTTCACTCAGCTCTATGAATGAGTACCTGGCTATAGACAATGGTGGATATTTGTGTACGAATAGTCTTCATGCATTAATTGCAGCGTGGCTGAATGCTTCCCAGAGAAGTTGAGATGGTGTTCGATTGAACAAGTCTGCCAGGGAGTAAAGTGTAACATGCTTTGAGCAGTCCTGAGGACTGCATACTGCACTATATAAGAACTTACCTTTACTTACCGTTTTGTACTTCTGGTGTAAAATCTGCACAAGAAGTTCTATTAAAGACTAAGCAAAATTATCCTTTTTAGTCCTTTGGCCGAAGGGCCAAGGGACTATTGCCATCACTCTGCGTCTGCCGTCTGCCGTTAGCTGCCGTATCTCAGAAACCGTTCAGCAACTTTTTCTCTAATTTTGCATAGACATCTTAGGGCACTGCCACTATGCACGAGAAATCTGTATTTGATTGAATCATTTTAAGGGCTCCCTAGGGCCTCCACAGACCCCAAAACTTGTAAAAAAATTACATTTGGCCTATTTTTTCAAAAACTGTTCAACAACTTTTTTTCTAATTTTGCATAGACATTCCTTAGGTTAGTGTCACTGTACACAAGAAATCTGTATTTGATTGAATCATTCTAAGGGCACCTAATGACTCCCAAAAAAAGACCCCAAAACTGGTAAATTTTCACATTTTGCCTATTTTTTCAAAAACTCTTCATTAACTTTTTCTCTAATTTTGCATAGACATTTCATGTGGCAGTGCAACTGTACACAAGAAATCTGTATTTGATTGAATCGTTTTAAGGGCACCAAAGGTCCCCTAAAATGCTAAATTTGCTAACTAAACTGTCTGCTGCAGCAGATGATCTATCATGCTAACAGTCCTTTTGTTCAACTAATCCCTTTCACAGAAAATCTGTCACACCTCACTGTGGCTGCCTGACTGGTGTGACTAATCTGTAATTGGACACTGGCAGAGGCTTGCCTCAACTGACAGAGCCCACTAGAGTAGTAGATTTGTGTAATGTGCCAGAAACTGCCTGGCCCACTGTCCACTCTGCTTTGTATCACTGAGGCCTTGACTAATATTTAATTGGTCACACACAGCCAGAGCAGACAAGCTTGTGTCAACAGACAGCATTAAGCCACTAGACCCCTGTTAAGCTGGACAGTTCCCTGTAGGTTTTAAACTGTGTCAAACAGTGAGTCTACCTTTTGCTCTCAAATAATCTGTCCTCTTAGTTTTATACATAAAGACATAATCTGGCATAACTTGATAATTTTTTGTAGCAGCACATTCATACTTCCAGTGTATCGTTGCAACATAACATACATACTGTGTGCCACATTTGAATGTCATGCATGTAATATTTCCATGCAATCCATTTGCATATGTAATGTAAAACTTCAATAGCTGTTTTCTTCATTTTCACTTTTTGACCCCTACCATGTTCAATGCTCCATAACTTCGCCAATTTTTGTAGCAGTCATAATTTTTGAAACCATGTAAAAGCACCCTACCCAACCTTTACAAGAATGTAAGAAAACAATGTTACAATGTATCTCAAAACACAAGAGTAAAACCGTATGGTTTTCCTATTACGCCCGTAGTTTTCATTTTATCAATAAAACCGGCTAAACCGTAGTACTTGACAGGTCTGGCAGTGGGATTTAATACTTTTATATCACAGTAAAGATAAAGGGAATCGTATCTACAAATATGCCGCTGGATGTACCCATGATTTATTCTTGGTTTTTGAGTTATTGCTGTTTGAACATCGCGAATGCTTAGCAGATGTAATGAAAGGTTGAGCATTCGCAATGTTTAAACGGAAATAACTAAAAACAGTTAACACAATTCCTGAGTACATCCAGTGACAAACTTGTAGATAAGATTATTATCTTTACGGTGATATAAAAAAATATTAAATTCTGCAATTGCAATTTCCTATATAGTCAGAAACGACAAGCCGTGCCGCTGCTCACCGTGCTAAAGGACAGGGCGCGCTCAGCAGCATTGCCTGTCGTGACGTTAGCAACATCTAATGGATTGGTTGCTTTGTGATATACAAATGACCACATTTGAGCGGGCTTAGTGACATGAGTTCACAATGAAGAGGCTTAGTATTTGGCACATTACTTGACAAGTGTATTAAGTTAACGTATATGAAATTTCAAAGACATTAAACATTATTTCACTTTGTCTTTAATCATGTGGAATCGAACTGACACAACACCTTTCAAATATGATAATTTTACATTTCAAATATGATGATTATAATAACAGTTTGTTGGTAATTACTTTGCAGTTAAATAATTTGTTTCTTAGGTACATGAAAAATTAATGTCAGTTGAGAAAATGGTTTATAATACATTAAATAATAAGCACGTTTGCCTTCCTTTCAGAATCATGAAATTGTTTGCTCGGCAAAACTAATACAGGCGATAAGTCCGAGAACAAAATCCCCATTAAATAAACATTTGTAACTCTGAACATATATAATTTAATAATATAATATTTCATGTATTTGACATCCATTTTTTTAACTGTCTAATGTGAATTTCAGAGTCTGGTAATAACATGCTGAAAGTTATTTAATGTCTAATGGTGTTTTTAATGAAAAACAAAATGTTTGTACAGATATATGGTTTAAAGTAGGTAGTGTTAGTATACTAATTTATAGTTGAAATGAAATTAAATGAAATTTATTAGAACAATAATTACAAATACATATTATAATAGAGTATATACAATCAGCCAGGAGACTCCCGTTAAGGCATTTAAATGCCGCTGTCATGAGAGCCACCTTAAATAATAATCTACTAATAATAGTAAATTTAGTACGTAATTTAACTGGTAATACATGAAGATGTCATCGAAAAAACTATAATCAAAATACGCTCAGTAGCTGTCATATATATATGTATATATATATATACATATATATGTGTGTACATATACGCATATAATGAGACATTATACAAATCACAAAATGCACCAACAGACATTACAATAAATTTTAATTAATTATCTTCCACATATATAACAGTTAATAATAGTACAAGCATTCTGATATCTTTCAGTAATGTATCTTTTGATATACAGTACTGCCAGAAAGTCATTGGTACACTCACTTAGATTTTTATACATTATTGTCTATCCATTAGGTGTACTGCCCTCTAGAGGATTACTATTGTGTTATGCATCTGATATTGTCCTTAAGTGTTTGTTAATGTGATACTTTTGTCAAAAAATCATTACAAGTGAAGCCAACGAGACAGTCCACGGAAAACTGAGGTAATTATCATTCTACTGTTATGATTATAATTGTTGAAACTACGTATTTGATCATACATTTGAGGTTGTAGGATTGTTATAGTGGGTGATAATAGGACACTTTTTAATACAAGCATGATGTATCAATTTTTTTTAACCCCAAATTAAAAATCATTAAAAACAATAAAATAAAAAAAATGAGAAAAAGATAATAAATATTCAATTAAATCATCTGAATTAGTAGATTTCTAAATTTTATCATTTATTTAAAACATATTTATGATAAATACATGCTCTGTATACAATAAAACACTAATAAATAAAAAAAAAAAATGTTTTGTCATGTTGCGATACCAAAAGACGAGCTTGGATACCCAAACCCGAACTGTTATACTGGTGGAACAGGGGCTGAGTCGGCGTGAAGTGAGCAGGCAACTTGGCCTAAATGTGAAGACAGTTTGTGCTATAATAAAGAAACATCAGGAGACTGGATCAGTCGAAGACAAGTCCAGAAGTGGTCGGCCAAAGAAGACAACAACAAGGCTGGATCGTATTTTGGTTCGGACCAGTCTTGCTGATCGCCACCTCACATTCCCGGAACTAAGAGCCACGCTGGAAAGAGACCACGGGGTGTCAGTATCTTCCAGCACAGTGAGGAGTCGCCTGTATGCAGCAGGATTACGTGGCTGTGTGGCTGCAAAAAAAGCCTCTGTTGAGGAAAGCAAACGTGCAGGCGAGGCTGCAGTTTGCGACAGCCCACAAGGACTGGAACACTGAACAATGGGACAAAGTGTTGTGGTCCGATGAAAGCTGCTTTCAGCTTTTCTGTGGAGCAAAGAGGGCATTTGTGAGGAGAAGGGTGGATGAGAGATTCAGCCCACAATACGTTGCACCCACAGTTAAGCATGGAGGGGGCTCTCTGATGGTCTGGGGGTGCATGTCGGGGCTCGGGGTTGGCCAACTGTATCGGTGTGAAAGCACCATGAGGCAAGACCAATACCTCAGAGTGCTCAGAAATCATATTTTACCTTCTGCTAGAATGCTTTATGGTGAGGACCAGTTCATGACACCCCGTGGTCTCTTTCCAGCGTGGCTCTTAGTTCCGGGGATGTGAGGTGGCGATCAGCAAGACTGGTCCGAACCAGAATACGATCCAACCTTGTTGTTGTCTTCTTTGGCCGACCACTTCTGGACTTGTCTTCGACTGATCCAGTCTCCTGATGTTTCTTTATTATAGCACAAACTGTCTTCACATTTAGGCCAAGTTGCCTGCTCACTTCACGCCGACTGAGCCCCTGTTCCACCAGTATAACAGCTCGGGTTCGGGTTTCCAAGCTCGTCTTTTGGTATCGCAACATGACTAAAAATGATTTAAAAAAAATTATTTGTGTTTTATTGTATACAGAGCATGTATTTATCATAAATATGTTTTAAATAAATGAAAAAATTTAGAAATCTACTAATTCAGATGATTTAATTGAATATTTATTATCTTTTTCTCATTTTTTTATTTTATTGTTTTTAATATGATTTTTAATTTGGGGTTAAAAAAAATTTGATACATCATGCTTGTATTAAAAAGTGTCCTATTATCACCCACTATAACAATCCTACAACCTCAAATGTATGATAAAATACGTAGTTTCAACAATTATAATCATAACAGTAGAAGGATAATTACCTCAGTTTTCCGTGGACTGTCTCGTTGGCTTCACTTGTAATGATTTTTTGACAAAAGTATCACATTAGGGCTCAGCACACTGTCAGTTTTCCCATTGGCGACCATGTTAATGTTGTGTGTGATTATAAGAAAACGTGACCTATAAAGTTTCTTAAACTTCCCACCTGCTGTTATTATCATCTCATTGACATGCGGGTCGATTTTAGTCAAAATCTAATATCTCTAGCTCTTGCAAAATGCCTGTATGTATGACACCCGTCAATATTTACAAATGCATGCAGGCAGTAATCCGGCTAAAGTGTCAACTAGCCAAATTGCTGCCAGATACCCTTCCGCTTAGTAAAATCAGCTAAAAAGACACCATTTTACTGTCAACAGCTGCAACAATCACATCTAGAAATCTGACTACTCAAATGCACTTATGTCAGAGCAAGTGAACATTGTAAAAAATCATTTCTCAAAAATATAATGCACTTTGTTTCGTCTGTAATCAAGCAGGAAGTCCAACAGTGTGCTGACCCCAAATAGGCATGGTGATTTTGGAGAAAATGTTGAAAACAACACATTTTATAGGCACCAATGTTACAAGCACTCTGCAATTTTAATTTTTGTAATCCCTCCAGGTGTTTGTGTTTTATGCACATTTCAAAGGTGCCACCAAACTTGGCAAGGCACCAGAAAAATCAGCACTTTGCTTTTGGACAATTTGTAATCCAGCACAACGTTCTCAGGTGGCACTATGAACTCCTGATACAGTTTTCCAGAAAGTCCAATAAGTGTTTTATAAGAAAATTCAATACAGGCAGTTGTTACGTTACATTCAAATGTATATTGATTTTTTTACCTTGTGCCCTATTTACAAAGGTAAACATCAACAAAAAGTCACCTTAGGGTGTGAATTCCTCAAAGGCCAGACGTCTCAAGCAGTTCAATTACATAATATTACACAGCTTAATTAGCAGACATTCAGAAAACAATGCCACTTGCTTAACTGGCCAGAAGGTCCAGTCAGTAGACAGATCTGATAACAGGCTCGGGCTATGGCCTACTCCAGCTAATCACTGTCCTCAGACTTCATTAGGGTCAATGACAACATATTCACTTGTGTTTAATTAGCTGAAGTAAACAAAAAACGATTGATGAATCACCCTGCTGCAATGTTTTTGGTTCATTTTCATTCAGATTTTCAAATTGAGGTTTAACTACTGGCATACGCACCCCACCCCCCTTATAAGACATGTGTTCCGTCACTATGATTTTGACTTGAAGACTGATGAGAAGTCTGTAATATCCAAAAACGGTTTGTCCCATTCAACTGTAGTTTTGCCATACACGTATTTTCAGTAACTGTTTCAAGATATTTGAAGTAAAACGCGTCCTCCGACATTGTGCAATGACTACAGCGTGCTTTCGTTGCCAGGCTCTCTACTTGGGCTCAGCACACTGTCAGTTTTCCCATTGGCGACCATGTTAATGTTGTGTGTGATTATAAGAAAACGTGACCTATAAAGTTTCTTAAACTTCCCACCTGCTGTTATTATCATCTCATTGACATGCAGGTCGATTTTAGTCAAAATCTAATATCTCTAGCTCTTGCAAAATGCCTGTATGTATGACACCCGTCAATATTTACAAATGCATGCAGGCAGTAATCCGGCTAAAGTGTCAACTAGCCAAATTGCTGCCAGATACCCTTCCGCTTAGTAAAATCAGCTAAAAAGACACCATTTTACTGTCAACAGCTGCAACAATCACATCTAGAAATCTGACTACTCAAATGCACTTATGTCAGAGCAAGTGAACATTGTAAAAAATCATTTCTCAAAAATATAATGCACTTTGTTTCGTCTGTAATCAAGCAGGAAGTCCAACAGTGTGCTGACCCCATTAACACACACTTAAGGACAATATCAGATGCATAACACAATAGTAATCCTCTAGAGGGCAGTACATTAAATTTGATTGACAATTGGGAGTGCTGCCACCTAATGGATAGACAATGATGTATAAAAATCTAAGTGTGTACCAATGACTTTCTGGCAGTACTGTAGGTGGAGAATCCATGGATACTGTGTGTGAATATTTTATTAATAATGATATCGGGAGAATTATTGAATAGCTTTGCTATGCTGAATCTGATGTTTCTTTTGGCGAAATCATGATTTACTCTAGGGATAAATACATTTGTGTATGCCCTAGTAGTGTGCTGATGGCGCTGGGTATTGAATAAGAGTAGGTTTTGATTGAAATAATCAGGCAGCTGCTTGTTGATCAATTTGTAAATAAATTTGAGTAGTTGAATTTTATATATGTCATTAAGCTTTAAGAGGTAAAGTCTCTTAAAAATTGGTTCAATATGAGCCAGGTAATCACTAGAAGTTATAATTCTAACTGCCCTTTTCTGTACTTTGATAATTTTATTATTTAGGTTACTCTGAGACCCCCAGACAAACATTCCATAATTGAGGTGGCAAACGATTAGGGAGTTATAGATTGTTCTCAGGATGTTGATTGATAGGATATGTTTGAGACTAATTAACACTCCTATTATTTAGGATATTTTTGAAGTCAGTGCATCAATATGACTAACCCAATTTAAATGTTTGTTAATAGTGATACCGAGAAAATTAAAATTATCTACATATTTAATATTTGATTCAGCTATTTGAAGGAGAGGAAGCTGAACCTTTTTTGTGGCATATGAAATATCATGGCTTTTGTTTTCTTAACATTTAGTGAAAGTTTATTCACTTTGAGCCAAATCCTTATTTTTTCTAATTCACTGTTTAGTCTTTCATTGTAAATATCATGGTGTCCATTCGAATTTAGTGTAGTGAATAATGTGGTGTCATCTGCAAACATTATGAACTTAAATGAATTACTAGAGCGGATAATATCATTCATATATATTATGAACAATAAAGGACCCAATATTGAGCCTTGGGTACACCCATTGTTATATCGGCTTCTGACGATTTAGCGTTATTATTCTGAACAAACTGTTTCCTGTTCGATAAGTAGTTTTTGCAAAATTCTAACACTGAATTTGTAAACCTATTAAATTTAAATTTGTACATTAAATTTGATTGACAATTGGGAGTGCTGCCACCTAATGGATAGACAATGATGTATAAAAATCTAAGTGTGTACCAATGACTTTCTGGCAGTACTGTAGGTGGAGAATCCATGGATACTGTGTGTGAATATTTTATTAATAATGATATCGGGAGAATTATTGAATAGCTTTGCTATGCTGAATCTGATGTTTCTTTTGGCGAAATCATGATTTACTCTAGGGATAAATACATTTGTGTATGCCCTAGTAGTGTGCTGATGGCGCTGGGTATTGAATAAGAGTAGGTTTTGATTGAAATAATCAGGCAGCTGCTTGTTGATCAATTTGTAAATAAATTTGAGTAGTTGAATTTTATATATGTCATTAAGCTTTAAGAGGTAAAGTCTCTTAAAAATTGGTTCAATATGAGCCAGGTAATCACTAGAAGTTATAATTCTAACTGCCCTTTTCTGTACTTTGATAATTTTATTATTTAGGTTACTCTGAGACCCCCAGACAAACATTCCATAATTGAGGTGGCAAACGATTAGGGAGTTATAGATTGTTCTCAGGATGTTGATTGATAGGATATGTTTGAGACTAATTAACACTCCTATTATTTAGGATATTTTTGAAGTCAGTGCATCAATATGACTAACCCAATTTAAATGTTTGTTAATAGTGATACCGAGAAAATTAAAATTATCTACATATTTAATATTTGATTCAGCTATTTGAAGGAGAGGAAGCTGAACCTTTTTTGTGGCATATGAAATATCATGGCTTTTGTTTTCTTAACATTTAGTGAAAGTTTATTCACTTTGAGCCAAATCCTTATTTTTTCTAATTCACTGTTTAGTCTTTCATTGTAAATATCATGGTGTCCATTCGAATTTAGTGTAGTGAATAATGTGGTGTCATCTGCAAACATTATGAACTTAAATGAATTACTAGAGCGGATAATATCATTCATATATATTATGAACAATAAAGGACCCAATATTGAGCCTTGGGTACACCCATTGTTATATCGGCTTCTGACGATTTAGCGTTATTATTCTGAACAAACTGTTTCCTGTTCGATAAGTAGTTTTTGCAAAATTCTAACACTGAATTTGTAAACCCATAAAATTGTAATTTAGATAACAAAATATTATGGTCAAGGGTGTCAAACGCTTTTGACAAATCAAGGTACACATTGATTGGAGTCATACCTTGATCAAGTTCCTGAGATATTCTCTCGATGAGTTCAAGTGCAGCTAGTTGAGTGGAATGTTTTTCTGTAAAACCATATTGTCCATTGTAATATAAATTATGAGATGAGAAGAACAAGTGAATTTGATTGAACATTATTCTTTCAAAGATTTTGGAGATTGATGGTAATATGGAGATTGGACGATAATTATCAAGTGATGTCCTGTCGCCTTTTTTATAAAGTGGTAATACTTTTTGCAATTTTTAGGGGGTCAGGAAAAATGCCAGTTGCTAGTGACTGATTAATTATGATGGTGAGGGGTTTGCAAATTTCTTGTTTTATTACTTTTAATAATTTAGTGGAAATGCCATCATTACCACAACTAGGTTTAGGTTTTAAGCTATCTAATATGTTTGTGATGGTTTCTTCAGAAATTGGTTTGAATGCGAAATTATGTAGTATCGGATTATGTAGGTAATCCATGAAATTTGCGTTGTTTGTATTAGTTATCTCAGCTGCTAGTTCAGGTCCTACATATGTAAACAAAATCAATTAAATTTGTTAGCAATGACATTGGTATCACTTATCACTTTATTGTCAATCAAAAAATGATCAGGAAATTCCAATTTCTTCGAAGTCCGGTTAATAACTTCTTTGATAGTACACCATGTTTGCTTAATGTCATTCTTACATTTTTCAAAAAGATTTTGATATGTTTTTTTGCATTACGAATGAGTTTTTTCAGAATTCTTTGGTAAGTGGCTAAGTTAGTTTTATGATTTATATAAATCTCGGAATCTGCAGGTGTTTGTTTTAGTTTCATGTATAATTTATCTTTGTAAGCAATTGACCGGATTATACCATTTGTGATCCACTGAGACTTGCTGTGTTTATGCTTATTGAATTTGATCGTATGTACTGGCAAGTGTTTATTTTTTGCCATGAATATTACTTCATTAAGAATGTTGAGATTGTCAGTTGGATTCGCAAGGCTAGTTGTGTTTAGCATGTAACAAATACCTGCATTATTTATTTCCGTTTTAAATCTATCTATCGATGCTGTATTCCAAGTTTGGATTCTAATTGATTTGGTGGCATTTACACGCTTTGGCTCAAGATAATCTAAAAATATGAAGTATGGTACGTGATCTGATATTGTGTTTATTAATACACCAGCAGTTGCCTGTGAGAAGCTGTGTGATAGCTTACATAGGAAATTATCTATAAGCGTACAGTTTCTACCCGAAAGCCTGGTGGGTAGTGTAATTTTTGGGAAAAAACCTTGAGCAACAATAGAATCAAAATATTCACCAAATATTGCATTTTCTTTAATTTGCAGTAAATCAATATTGTAATCACCAGCAATGATGACTTCACTTTTACATTTTTGAAGATGATCAAGTAATGGGATAAATTCATTAATAAATGTCTGACATGTTTCGTTGCTACGCCCGGGTGGTCTATATATATTTCCTAATATAACTTTTTTGTCAAGTTGCTTTCCTGTAATTTCAATAAATTGTCCTTCCCATACTTGTGAATTCTGATAGATGTTTATTGAATTATAATCATATTTGTTGCATAGGTAAATGGCTAATCCACCGTGCGCGGTACATATTTTACCTTGCGAAATTAGAGTGTAACCGTTAATCATAAAGCATGATGTATCTGAATTATCTGATAGCCACGTTTCTTGTAAACAAATAGCACTGAATTCATAACCATTATTTTTTAACTCTTGCAATTTAATGTTGATCTGATCAAACTTTGCATTAATGCTTTGGCAATTAGGATGTTAAAGATATTTCCTTTATTTAAGAATAGGTTATTTAAACTAAGGTCATCATAATACGGCGAGTGTTTAATTATTTCAGGTTCATTATCAGCGTTGACAGTATCATTGTTCAGAGTATTTAATAAATGGCACAATGAGTTGTGTTCAATACCCCCACAGTATTGTAAAAAAGCTTCCTCGTCAACCATTTGTGCTGAAGAGATAGTTTGATAATTAAAAATATATAAATATTTTATTGGTACTTGAACAACCATAAAATATCTTAATGAAGTGAGAAGCACCAAAATATCAACCGTTAATTGAATTGTTACAACCACAGTTGACATGTCGAAACAAAAAAGGTATGTAATGGAACCGACAAGATGTAAGTAAAATTTTGAAATATAGAAACAGACAATATTACATGTACCGTTAGTATAAGATATAACAATACACAGAGCACAAAATTACACATTTGGCACTTGCAATAACTACTCAAATTATACATACTATTATGAAGAGGTGAATAGAAGTAAACGAAATGAAAAGCGCCAAAATATCAACCGTTAATTGTATAGTTGGCAACTCCAAACGAAAACGGTGTAATAGCTTAAGTGAAGTAAAATTATGAAATATAGAAACAGACAATATTACATGTAGTATAAGATATAACAATACACAGAGCACAGAATTACACATTTGGCACTTGCAATAACTACTCAAATTACACATTATTAAGAAGAGGTGGATAGAAATAAATGAAATGAAAAGCGCCAAAATATCAACCGTTAATTGAATAGTTAACATGTCAATACAAAAACAGTATAATAGCTAAAGTAAAGTAAAATTATAGAGACAAACAATATTACATGTAGTATAACATTTAACAACACACAGCGCACAAACTGACACATTTGGCAATTGCAATAACTACTCAAATTATACACTATTATAAAGAAATAAAATGAAAAGTGCCATTAAATCAACCGTTAATTGAGTAGTTGACATGACGAAACGAAAACGGTATAATAGCTTAAGTGAAATAAAATTATGAAATATAGGAACAAATATTACATGTAGTATAAGATATAACAATAGACAGCGCACAAAATGCATAGATATGTTATGTATGACATACATGACCTGTATGTGGGTAACACAGGTTAACATTGTTCATGTTAGACCCATGTTCATATGTGGCCTAGCATCGTTTTAAGTTCCTGTTCATTGATACACGATACCTTCCTTCCATTGGCGAGAAGGCAAACAACCCGCCCATCAATCGTCCAGGTAGATGTCACGTTTTCAGTAGCACGAGCCTTTTTGAGATCGCTTCTTCTCTTGGTGAAGCTCTCCATGATGACAATTCGGGTGCCGTTCAACTTCTGTTTCGCCATGAATATTTCGTTTCGCGGCCCGTACGACACTAATTTAATGATGATAGGGCGCGGTTTCTCACCAGGTTTCCCCAGTCTGTGGCTGCGGTCAATCCATTGTCGGTTGATTTTCAGACCCAGCGTAGTTTTACAGATCTTCATTACTGCGTCATTTGTGTCTTTCTCGGTTTCTGAAATGCTGTGAAAAAGTAGGCTGTTTCTGCGACTGTACTGTTCTAGATGGTCAATTTCATTTTGCAACATTTTATTTTGTTGCTGGGCATCGGTGGCACGTGCATGTAACGCAGCGATCGCCTGCGTAGTTTTTTCAGTGTCCATGCTACAAGCTTCATAGATTTGTTGCATGATCTCGTCCATGGGTATCGGGTCCACATGACGCAGCTCGATGGCTCGTATTCTGTCTTCCAATCCAGCAGTGCGTGTCTTTAGATCGTCACGAAACACCTTGAGCTGTTCGTCAATCATTTCTGAGATCTTTTTTGAGACTAGTTATAGTAGACCACAATGGTTGGCATGGTAAATGTGACAGTCTCATGTCATGGAGATGTGAACAGATTACTTCTTCTTTGCAGTACTCTAATGTCTACACAACAATGGCTGCCATCAAAAGTCTGGTGGAAGACAAAGATCTACAGAGGGAGTGCATCCAGTATGTAGCAAAGCGGGGTAAGACACTCATTGTAATATCTACACAACAATGGCCGTCATCAAAAGTCTGGTTGAAGACAAATATCTGCAGAGGGAGTGCATCCAGTACATAGCAAAACGAGGTAAGACACTCATTGTAATGTCTACACAACACACAACAATGGCCAACATCAAGTCTGGTGGAAGACAAAGATCTGCAGAGGGAGTGCATCCAGTACATAGCAAAACGAGGTAAGACACTCATTGTAATGTCTACACAACACACAACAATGGCCGCCATCAAGTGTCTGGTGGTAGACAAACGTAAGTTGTTTGATCTGGTGTATTTTGCTATTAAGGGAAGTTTCCGATACAGTGACCATGGTTTTTGCCACTGGCCCATCCAGAAAATGATCTAGAATGAGATCTTTTAGATGCATCTGATTACTTGGTGGAACCAGTAGGAAAAAATACAAATCCATGTTTGTGGGGGGGGGCTATATTATTAATTAACTTATTTACTCTGAAAACTTTCTAAGGTAAGCGAAATTGACACATATACATAAAACAGAAGTAAACTGGTCAAGTGCCATGTGATGTTGGGAGTGAGAGAAAGGAGTGTTTGTTGCAGGACGAAGTATCACTACCAAGGTCGTGCTGCAGATGTACTGCGGTCTGCGGGCCGGAACAACTGTACGAGACTTGTGCATCCAACACAATCCACATGCCCTCGGCATAGACGAACGGTTCGTAAACACTAGTGATTACACAAACTTTATCTGTATTGTAGAGATGCCAAGTTATATCGCCCAAAAAGCGATAGATCTACCGGTTTTCATGATGTGAATGTGGTAAAT
The DNA here is from genome assembly GCA_020002185.1 of Paraescarpia echinospica. NCBI lineage: Eukaryota > Metazoa > Annelida > Polychaeta > Sabellida > Siboglinidae > Paraescarpia > Paraescarpia echinospica. The sequence goes on from CM034531.1 coordinate 58,509,381, forward strand.
GAGGAACTAGCACCACGAGCCTTGCGCTGCAGTTGCAAGGGGGAGAGTGCAGGAAAGGGAATCGCACCATGGCTGAGTAATAATTCAATTTTGGGGTAAATTTACTTATTTTTGAAGCATTTTAAACGTAAAATATTAATTAGACTATAATTGGATTCAAAATTAGTAATTATGTTATTAAACTTTGACATTTACCAGTTTATGACGATTTAAAATCAGAAAAAAATACAATGAAATACCAGTCTGGCAGTAGATTTTGGCATTAAAGTGGTAAGCTAGGAGTATCCCCCAAAATTAGAAAATGCATGAGTTCTGGTGCCAAAGTGGTAGATTTGGCACCTCTGTATAATGTATTTCACAATCTTGTCAAGATGTCGTCAACAGTACTAATGGCGTTCTCATAAAATGATGTCATCGTTCAAACGATGAATCTCATAATTTCCTTATCTTGGTTGATTGATGCTCATGTATTTTGTATCTATGCTGTTGCTTTTACATGGCATTCTACCACAGTGTCATTCCTGGCTATTATTGACAAGATCGAGAAATAATCTACAGGTACCAGATTCACATATGGTTATACGAGAATTATACTGAATAACAATGACCTATCCTGAAGAATGTGTAGTAAGCTTCACAAACTTCACTGTGTAGTCTTATGTTGGTCATAATCTTTTCACAGACTTGTCTATGACTTGCACTAATTTAAACCACATTGTTTATCCATAATGCAGTTCTGTAACTTTATTTTTGTTTGGTAAATAGTGTACGCAAATAGGTTTCTCAGTCACAGCAACGTGTACTGTCAGCCAGTTAGGTAGATTAATAATGGAGAGGAAACTGCCTTTTCAGAAAGCTCATACAGTATGGACTAATGAAAGGCTTCATTCGACGTCTCCATAAGTATCCTATCAAGCTGCCAAACGAACCAGGGTCCAACAGGCTCTCGCATCTCTACAGCTGGTTTACTGGTTGCCACAGCTACGACAAGATATGTTGTCAAACAGGTAAGAAATATCAGAAATATATCCAGCTGCTGTTGTCCATAATTTCAAGAGGTTTTTTGGGTCATTTATTGTCAAATCAGTAAAGTTTTAATTCTTTAGTTTTATTGATAAATTGTTGTAATTTTTTTAATCCATACATGTCATATATGCAATTCATAATAACATGTGCCAAGCCATTTAGTATTAGATTCAGCCTATAGGTCTTACGTTTCAGTCATGTCATTACTGTTCTTTGGAACTGCTACCTTTGTTTGCCTCATTTTGTGAAAAATCAAACGTACCCAGCAAGCACAATGTGTTAGTTCGTTTGTGCAAATGTGTTTTGAAGAAACCATTGAACAAACTATTTAGTTGTTTTTGACTGGGACCATTCAATTTTTTTTAAAGGAAAATTAGTTACCAATAACATTGGGTTATTTACCTTTGCAAGTTACCTGATCTAACAATCAGTCAATTCTTTAAGGATGTTATCCAAAGTGTGCACTGTTATTAAATGGACTGTGTACATTACCTAAACAATTTACGCTGGACAGATCTAAACATCAGTGACCTGCAAAAGCAGTCACACAACGTGTTTGCTTAGCTGTACCAATGAGAGCCAACAGTGTAAACAATTCTGATTTGTTCTAGACTGAAACTAAAGTTTATAAAATAACCGTCTCTATAATGACAACATTGCACAAACTACAGAATAGTAACATGAATATGTTTTATTGCCGATTTCTGTTTCTCGACTGTTACAGGGTTGAGCTACCGGGAACTGGATGATAAAGTCGAGAGTGACCCTAGCATTGTAGTTTGTTGGAAATGACAGCAAATGATGAGCATAGACCAGTATTTATATTTTCAATGGTAAATGTCTTCTATGATTGACAAACTGTTTTACCCATGTAACATAATTGCCTATGCTATTCACGTTGTACTGAAAGTAGGCATATAGTCCGTATATGAGATGTTGAATTTATTTTCGACAGATATATTCTAAAAAATACTATTTATGCAACATACAATTATATTATTCCTAGCTACTATTAGACCAATGAATAAAACTGAAAATAAAAATTGGCTTGTTACTGGATAAAATGGCACCAAGTTTATAAATTCATGATATACTACAAAACCTGTCTGCAACATAGTTGCGTAGAACAGACATTTAAGCAGCACCTATCTGTAGTGCATATGTGTATGATATATGTGTCCACTCAGTGTCGTAGCAATGGACAGGATTCTCCCGACACAAGACATTACTGCAATTGATCATGTTCACGTATCGAACTCACAATTATGATGGTTGTAAAACATGATTTTTCATATTTAAATTATAATGACCAAGTTGTTAAAAATACCCAACATTCAAATACAATCCTGTAAATGTAATGCCGAGTGAGATCGTTAAAATTGCGACTTTAACTCGATCACGTTGTTATTATTTGCTATTATCATTAAATTTATGATAATGTATACTATCAATGCAATTAACAATAAGAATACTGAAATATGATAATATTCTGTTCTGTAACAACTAGCGTATTTATTCATTCTACAAAATAACACTAATAATAACTTTCCTAGATGTATGAATTAATTTATAAATAAATATTGAATTAATTGTTTTAATTTGTAGTACATCTCAAGATAATGGTTTAATACAATATATTGTTCATTTTATTAACACTCCTTGAAACATGATGCTGCAATATTGGCACACCTGTGGAATGATCTCGGAATCCAGGATCGTTTTGGTAAAAAATTGTTTACACAATCTCAGCTGTTGTCAGTTACAGTAACCGTAGTAGTAGCCTTCGGCAAGCATTCTTTCAGGATCTCTCGATTTGCGTCGAGGTATTCGTCCAAACGGTTCCAAGTCATTGTAACACTTTGCAAACACTTTGTCAACAACTTTCCTGGCATCCTGCTCGTCAACGTTTCTCACCATCACAATGGACATAACAGCTTTCTTCTTTACGCATTCCTACAGCAAACCGTCACACACCATAACAGTGATGAAATGTTGCAAAGTGCACAATTCATAAAATAAAAGCGCCAACTTAAAACACATTTTCACATACATTTAATTGGTAAGTAAAACCATTAGACAAATATCTATGAATAAAAATACACAAAAGGGATAAATGATTACAAACACATGAATACCAGTTAAAGTGAAATATTTGTACATTAAAGTGAAACGATTAACAAATTAGTAAGATGAATAAAAAAAAACTTACGTAAGCTGTTCCAGTTAGTATCCGTAATATACATAGTTGAATCCTCGCCAAATTCTATAATTTTTTATACAAGATTATTAATGAATTACCTGTTGTCGTTGTTTTATGTGGAATGGGGATGCTCCCTTGTCAGACATTGATGACAGATAGGAACAGTGCATGAAATTGGCCGCCCGAATCTGAAAATATAATTGAAAATATTTAAAGAAAAACATAGAAACATTTGTTAGAACAGGTACTATTCATGGATCCTGAAACTGATGTCACAATCATAATTGAGCTGCCTTGTTCAAAACCCCCTAAGTTCATATTTGTAATAAGGTAAAAAAACGCATTCAAAGTTTGAACAGAACATTCCACGGTTAACTTCGTATACCAGTTTGATTTTGCTATTTCGACTGACCAGTTGCCTAAGGTCATCTTCCATGCACATATGTCAGGTTTTTATAACAATAATTAATTACGCAGTTATGTAATTCGTGAAAAATGCTCTTTTTATACAACAGACAGTTTTTTTCCCCAACTCCAGCTTTCCAAGGTCGAACCGAGTAGCCGCTTTACTTTCCCAGTTCACCAAACATATTCCTTCCCACCATTCCTGTGCCGCTGACACACTTGCTTCGCCCACGTTTCAGGGTTTCTAACATGCTTTCTGCTTCGATCAGTATCCATTTTAAACAGCTAAAAATTGTACCTAAATACACTAAAACAGATCAAAACAACAAGAAAAAATGGAGGCTGCACATGTTGTGAATGACAGACAGGTCACGTGTGGTCTTACCTGCTTGTTCATTGGCTAGTAACCCACTATGACCAGCGAGTACATAATAGTTCACCCAGTATATATTTGCCATTCAGGGCACCGAATAAAAGCAAGATAACAGGACTTGGATGCATGAAATCACTGATATTAGTATATGGCAATACAGATATAGTAACGACACCTGTTGATCAAATAACATTTCAAAAAAATGGACTTTAAGGGGGTTGTTGAACTAGGCAGCACAATTACGCGTGTGCCCTCCGTCAAGCTTTTCTTTTCCAACAACATTCACTCATATGCGTTGTGTTATTAGGGCGGTATAACACCTGTCAGATCAAGCTTCCCCGCATTCAGTTCTCAGATAAACAACCTTTTATATTTTGTTGCAATGAGAAACATCTGCAGCCAGAATAAAAAAATACAACAAAAGATCTGACAGTCTTCATAAGCTTGCCAGATCTGACAGTTAGCCACATGATGGCTCTACCATTTGGCTAGTGGCCAAAATAACTGACATTTTAGCATGAGCATGGAGTCACTGATTGCAAAACATTACCAGATTCAAGATTTCATCGACTGATTATAAAAAACATTACAAAATTCATCACTGGTGCTCGGTAATAGCACAACAAACTGATGTCACCTACCTCAGTACAAGCGAGGTGCTCAAGATTGGTGAAATCAACCTTTGCCCGACAGAAGTCAAACATGTGAATGAGTTCATGTGCCATGACGTTACAGCACAATCTTGTTGATGAGGAGTTGTTTTGACATACGACAATCTGCAACACGATGGTCAAAAATGAACTTGAACAAAATAATGCAGTCAAATACAATCAAGTAGTGTGTTTGTTAGTGAACAGGGGTCAAGTTGGTTATAAAATTGCTGGGAATGCCAGCCAATATTAATTCATGACTATCAAGCAGGTAATATTTTATAATATCAAATAACACAGGCTTACATTACTAACCAGTTTTTTATAGTAAAACATTCCATAAATACTTAATTTGTTAAGGTACCTCTTCAGTTTGATTATTCACTTGTATTATTTTGCCAAAAAAGTTTATCCTATCTACATGTAGTAAACAATATGTTATGCTGGCTGTGTTATGTAGTTTTGATGAAATTATTGTACAAACCATGAACTTATATATTATATATCTGAACAGCAACAAGTCTGATTTGAAAGGTACTTTTAGGATATATCTGCTTTGTCTGTTCGTTTATTTGTTCTTCCTATGTGACCCATCTTAATGAAATGAGTCGCATGTCGAAAATGTTTAATATTGAGTTATTAGTAGCGTTGGAAAGAGCAGAATCTCTGCTATCACCCGGTGTATAATGTAAGAAGATATCTTGATTCTAACTGAAGTTATGGCTTAACAAACACGTGGGGTAGAAACCTTCAAACTCGGAAAACGGCCGTCAAAGTTGATGCAAAATATTCGTTATGTTTCATGAAATGTACCTTAGTTAACGTGGACAGATCTTGCTAAAATTTCGTCCTAGTCCGCCTCGCTTCCATCCATCGTCTTCCAAAAAATACCCCTCAATCAAACTGTAAATCTGTGCGCAATCACTTCCATCCGAATTTAACAGCTTCGCCACGTTAAAACCATTTTTCACGTCTTCTTAATCGCTATCTGGGTCAGCAGTGACGCGGTGGAAATACATGGTGCGCATGCGTGTGTTGACAGATTATGTAAATGACCCATCACTGAACCAATGAGAACAGCTGCCTGGGTCACGCAGTTGCATTTGCTACCACATGATCCGAATTGTTTACACAGCTGGCCTAACAGGGGGCGTCTTCCAAGCTCTCTGGAGGTCACAGAATGTAGTTATTAGCATATTTTGCCCATATATGGGAAGATGACGCGTCAAGCTTCGTGGTGATATCTCATATGTTAGGAGTGTCCCAAAATTAGTAGTTGCGAACGCGCGCCATTACTGGCATTTTCGGCGTTATTTTAAGGAAATCGAGTGGAACACTTCGCACAGCTCTACAAAAATCGCTTTAAAATACACAAAACAGAGTTAATTAGAGGGTAGCTAGAGTAGCAATCGATAAAACGAATACCAAAGAATAATTTTCAGGGGAAATCTCAAAATCGATGGATTCGCGATTTGTTCACATAAATGGCATTTACGGAAAATCAGATTTGCCGACATCCGACTCATTTCGTTAAGATGGGTCACATATTATTTAATAGAGAGCTATAGGTATGATAACTAGTTATACCTGGTTAGTTGTTGGATCAAAGCCACCATTGACACGGGATCGACAGTCCTCACATGACACATGTCGGTTGATGTCGATGGGACTGAAAACAAAACATGAGATTAGATAGATCTCACATGACACATGTCGGTTGATGGGACTGCAAACACATGACATTAGATAGATCTCACATGACACATGTCGGTTGATGGGACTGCAAACACATGACATTAGATAGATCTCACATGACACATGTCGGTTGATGGGACTGAAAACACATGACATTAGATAGATCTCAAACAAAAACAAAAAACTGCAGCATTAACAGCAAAGAATATTATCTAGAACTGTAATTGAGCCAGTGTCCGTGTGTATGTACATATGTGGGTAACTTAACGTTTTTTTTGTAGATGGTTTGCATCTTGGGCACCAAACTTTCAGCGATTATTCTATAACCCCTGGAAAGGAAAATGCTTTTTTTATTTCTTAATGGCTTGTTAAACATCATGTATAAATACTTCAGGAAACACTCTTCTGCGTCTGTGAGTATGTGGCACTTACCGGAGGATGGACATTAAATTTTGTGCCTGTGAATTCAGTTATGATGACTGACAGCAAAGATGTGTGCCTACAGTATATCATCTAATGACTTGTTATAAATATATGGGAATTTATACTTACCAGCCAGAACTTTTCAGTGCAGCCATAAGAAGCTTAACCATTGGATCTGCAAAAATAAAACATCTACTAGTTTGGCTAGTTTTGTACAAATAGGTATTGTACTTTATACTCATCATGTATGACGGGCAGCAATTTTTCGTCACGTCGTTTGTTGTGGATTTAGACCTAACAGTAGCAGAAATACAGTCAATCTCGCCTAAGTCGGATTTGCCTAAGTTGGATCTTCTCTCAACTTGGACAGAATTCCGAGAATGGTTGTATTTCCCATAAAAATCTTCGTCTAAGCCGGATTGTGTATGTCGGATGTTTGCCTAACTCGGACTTATGAGTCGGTCCATTTGATCTGAGATAATGTGTTTTTTCTCTCGCCTAAGTCGGATCGCAGTAACTATTCAACAAAATCGCTTGGTTGCTTGGAGTACATGTATCAGATGAACTAAAACGTGGAATGGTTATTTCAAGAAAATGATCCAGACATCCACAATGTACATAGGCGTGATCACGTCTTCACTCTTCTTCAATCTAATAAAACAAGCATCACCAAGCCAGTGGACGCTGGTGTAACGAAGAACATGACGTTCCATTACCGGTACATTCTGGCCACTAGGAGACTAGAGGCATCAGAAGGAGTTGCAACATTTTCTCAAGAAAAGGACTATTTTTGATGCCGTCATTGCCCTGAAATCAGCATGGAACAAGGTGACACCGGAAACACTTAGACTGCTACAAAAAAATGGGATTCGTCTAAGATGTCAAGACGATGACAATGACGAAGCAGCTGCTTCGTTGAGAGACATGGGACAAGCTCCGCGAGGTGTATGGAGATGCTGTATGTACGATGGATGACTATGTTGGTATGGACGAGACAGCAGACACTGAAACCGTACGACATCCGAACACAAACGGTTTACTGAGCAATGATGAGGGCGGCGAAGTCTCGGTTTCTGAAGATAACAAAACTCAGTGACACACATGCCGCTTTACGGACGCTATGGTTTGATGGCTCGGCAACAGTGAGATCGAAGAGTTGACCGACAAGTGCGAGGTAATTCTTATGAGACAGTCGGAACAAAGACTTACACAGAGCAAGATGAATGACCTTTACAATCAATAATAATTGTTAAGCTATAACCTTAGAGATTCGTGCCAAAATGAAGCATAAAACTATTCTAATACTGTGTATTGCTTGTGGACATCAACATATACACTGTATGTAGAATAACCACAGCATCCAGTCACGTTCAAAAGTTATTCACAGGTACCCAAGAGCTTTTAGAGGGCTGCCTTTGGTGTTAGCGCTGGAATATATCATTTTCGTTTAAGTCAGATTTTCGCATAACTTGGATTAAATCACTAAGTCCAATTGAATCTGACTTAGGCGAGGTTTTCTGTACATTCTGAACTGGTAACATGCTAACATGTCAAAGGATAAGTCATGAACAAGTGACTGTAAGCATCTAGGCCTACTTGGCTGATACGGTTCATTTTAGAGCAGATATGTCCTACAAGCAATTTTTTATTAAAAGATAGACATATACATACAGGGTAGGGCCTAATAAATACTATTTTAATTAAAAATTTATATAAAATAATTTAATTGTTAGGCTATAACATTTCTACAATTATGGTGAGTCAAAATAATTATTCTACTAAGGCACAGTAAGTGGGTCTTGCTTTTGTTTATATCGGTACTGCAGAATAATGCCATCTCCCCCATCGACACTCATCTAAAAGAATCAATTAATGACAGCTCCCTGGTCCCAGCAATAATCTTCAAAATTATTCACTGCGTAAACACTAGACATGTTACGATAAATTATACAAGCAGCGAAGCAATGATATAGAGGACGCTTACGCTTTTCGGCGCACCAGTAAACGTTCGTTATGCATTTCATCGCTCGGTTACTACTTCGACCTTCGGAAACTTTTGCGACTAGACTTTTATCTCGACGACCCCCGCGGTCAGGGTAGAAATAGTAGCCGTAGTCTTCATCTATTCGCCTCTGCGCACTGCCGCCTTCTGTCGACGATTTTGTGCTTTCCTTGCTTTTATCGTCAGTCATATTGGTAAAGCTGGTTAATTAATTAATCATACAGATGATACTCATAGACATGCAGCTTCTCCGGCCGGTAGAACGTATTGCATGCCATGAACGATCTCGAAAATACTAGTTCTTCCATCTACCGGATAATTTGTACATATTGTTATACTATCTATCCGGAAGGTGGCGGCATATAACATTTTTTAGGATAAATGTTCATTCAGTGGGTAATCATTTTATATATGTACAATATGTATGTATGTGTGTAATGTATGTACGTACGTACGTATGTATGTATGTATGCATGTATACATATATATTATATATATACAGTATATATATATACATACAAACATATATACATATATATATATAGTATGATAATTCATGTTTTATATCTGTATCTGTGAAATTGCAATCCTCTATGACTATGACTATGTACCACGATATGTGGTTACAGTGAAGTGAATAAACTTCTATTCTATTCTGTTTAGTATTTTTCAGCAAACGTGGGACAAAGCAATCCGTCGTTTTTTTAAAACTTGTTAAGGTAGCAGGATCCCTTTTGAACTACTTTTAACACCATATAATATTGTCATTAACTTGATGTACCATAAAATAGCACATGGTTTAAATTTGGTAGGAAATTTTTGTGTGTGCATAAATTATGCTAATTAGCTAAAAATATGGCTGCCGCGACAGCCGAAAGGGGCTCAATTTTCAAACATGATAAAACTTTAACTATACAAAGCAGGGATATGAAATTAACAACAGTCAAAGATAACACATAAAGGCATATTCTGAGGGAAATAGATATTACAAGGGGGAGGGGGAGGGGGAGGGGGAGGGGGAGGGAGAGGGAGTGAGAGGGAGGGAGAGAGGGAGAGGGAGAGGGAGAGGGAGAGGGAGAGGGACATGGACAGGGACAGGGACAGGGACAGGGACAGGGACAGGGACAGGGACAGGGACAGGGAGAGGGAGAGGGAGAGGGAGAGGGAGAGGGAGAGAGTCCGATCAGGGGAATGTTCAAGTGTCAAATCTGGCAAGTGATGTGGTGGTGGTAGATAGAGTTTCGTTTAGGAGAGAGATTGAGAAGTTGGCTACCTCAAAGGACACACATGTGGAGCTGAAAGGAAAGTTGTAGGAGACAGGGGTTACGGAGGCATGGCTCCGTCAGCAGGTGGCGACTCTAGAGATCTGCAAGGAGCTGACAAGGCGGCGGAGCGAGGAACAAGAATCCGCCCTGGGAAACCTGACTGAGAAATATAGTCCATGAGCCTAGTCGGCAAATATTGAAATTGATTCTTAAATTGAGGGACTCATTCCCACTATGACTGCCAGTTACACCAATATCTCAGGTGGGAACAATGGGTAACGAACATTTCAGAAGCGTAGCTTATTGCCTTTTTGAACGCCATCTTTTAACACGGATGCCATTTTCAAGCGGAAGTCAAGCTATTCAAAACTGATGTCCTACGGCCAAATCTAGTGATTGCATCTTTTAAAGTTGTATTAATAAAAGTTGTTCATCATAACGTTCCCAGTACTACGATACTCATATAATCTTTCTATTATCATCATTATACAAAAATAGGGGAACATGTCAAAAAAGTATTTTGTTTTAATTTTTATTCTTCAGTTTGTTATGTTTTAATGACATAGACGATCATTTTTTTACATTCTTGTGAACAGTTATTCAATTTGCTATATTTATATATATATTCTGTACTGCTTCTTTATGTTCTCAGCTCATAGAAACACAATTCAACGTAACCCCATCAGGTGTCTGCATGGTGTCTGTAAATACCAACATTACCATACATAATTAATGTCACTGTTATGGCAAAACGGCTCGGCAGATTAACATGAGAGTTTGTGCGAATATGTAGATGTATACGTATTAAGCACATGTGATTTCAGAATCAGAACAAATAAATAATTCATACGATTTATTAGCCTAATATAGATCTACTTTAGAAGCAGTGGAAACCATTAGCGTATAACTGTTATGTGTTAAACGTCTCCCTTTGAATACACAAATTCAATGACATATATGTAAAACAAGTTATAAGATTGGCACTTACATACTGTTTTGCACATAATCTGTTTCCAAACGTGTGACACTCCCAACAATTCGTTTAAGGTGTTGCCGCACTAACCTTTGCTTTAGCATGTGCTTCCGTCAAGCTGTTACTCTAGGTAACAACTGGCGTTAGTGAACTAAACAAAATATAGTCCAAGAAATCTTGTATGTACCATCGAATGGAACAACTTTGGCCACCTGTTAACAACTATTTTACAAAGCCTTAGAATAATAATCATCTAGTGTCACTCATATATTATGGATTTATCTACCACAACATATGAGTGTCACTAGCTGATAATTATTTTAAAGCATTATAATGTAATGGCAATATAAAGGTGGCCAAAGTTGCCAAACCCGGCCAAAGTACGACGGTAGGTTTTAAATAATTTACCTTGTAAAACCTACATGGGGATTGCAAAGAAACCCCTTACAAACACCAACAAAATCTGAGAATTATGACCTCCTCCAAATATATAGCTCATACGAACCCCATTTTCAAGAACTTCGATGTTTATAAATGTAAGATATTTAAGAAAATCAAAAGATTAAATTATAATTTACTCTAGTAAACAAGAACCCACCAGAATAATTAAATACTATACCCATTTGCCACACTATACCTTTCATACAAGTAAGAGTACTTTTTAAAAATATGTAAAAAACCGGGTAAAACGTCATATTGCAACTCGTGTAATAGCATGCATGACATGTTGAATTATTCCCACTTTTAACAAATTACCTTGCGAAATCCAAAATAAGTGTTACACTTTCGTTCTCCAAGGATTTTCCATATCCTAAATTATTCAGATTGTGATTGTGGCACGCATGTCCCGTACCCGATAATTTGTACGCATTGTTACGTTATCAATCCTGAAGGTGGCGACATATTTTCCTGGATACATAGAAAAACGCAATCGACCAATTTTATTCAAACTTGATGAATTCACAGAAAATTTGTTTATTAGATTCGTATTACAAATGTACACCTGCCAAATTACCGTGATTTGTTTTGAAATTCCTGGCCTTCCGGGAAGAAGAAAATATTGTGGATTGTATCTTTTTTAGGAGAACTTGTATATTCTGTTAAGGCTCAAGGGATGTCGAGTTGTTGGTCACAAAAAGTGGTGCTGTTGGACTTCTGAAGGCCAACTGGAAGGTGTAAAGTTGCAGGTTACAAAGGGGGTAAATTTGAACATAAAGGGGTTTAGATGGAGGTCCAGTAGGTATCTTTTTGCAGGTTTAATGGTGAGTTAGGTATTCTCCTGGATTTTGACACACATTAGCTGATGTCAATTTCCTAGGAATTACTGTCTACACTGTGATGACATAAATCATGCACAGAGATTAGAGCTGTGACAAAAGTCTCACAGACAATTGGGAACATTAATTAATTAAATCACATCCTACCTGGTAACACATTACTCAACATGCAAACCAGTTTAAGCTGATGTCATCAGAATTATGTAATAACTGCATTGGATTGTAAAGAAACTGTTTACAAACACCAATGAAGAATTATCTGAGAACTATGACATATTCCAAATATACAACTCATAAGAACCTCACTTTCAAAAACTTAGATCTTTTAAACTCTTGCCTCCCACAAAAGAAGAACATATTGTGTATAGTAGCTTTTTAGGAGTACTTGTCTTTTGTTAAGTCACAAGGGGTATGGAGTTATCGGTCACAAAGGGGTGCTGTTGGAGTTCTGAAGGCCAGATGGAAAGGGTAGAATTGGAAGTTATAAAGTATGTGAATTTGATCATGAATGGGGTGTTGATGGAGGTCTTGTTTGTTTTGTGATCGAGCCTAGAATCTCCTTGATTTCGTTGCCCATCAGTTGGTTTCAATATCCTAGGATTTACTACTAAGAAAGACAGAATGTTTTGAATCCAGCATATACTTAGGTTTTTGGTGAGCCTGAAATTGTCCTGGATTTCAAAACCCATAATTTTATTTTATTTCCTATCAACATTACTTGCTATCAGCAAAGACACGTTCTGGGGGAATCATGCAAATAGAACAAATAACATTAACAATAATAAATTCTCAATGGTACAATATTTGCATGAGGATGCCAAACAAACCGATTACAAAATCTTCAGTTAAAATATCTGAGACCCATGACATCTTCCATGTATAAAGCTCATAACAATCCCACTTTAAGAAATACAGGTATATTAAAGATTAAGTTCCAACTATTAAAATTATATTTTAACTTAATAAAACAAATTACCAATATGCTTTAAATCTCTGTCCATCGTGCATAATTGAGGCATTCATATTTATCGTATAGGAACAGTGTGTTTTTGTAATATCTGCATTACCCGGATAAATTTTAATTTTGCCACTAATTGTGTTACTATTATACATTCAATTATTCACTCTATTACAACAGTCATTGTGAAATCAGAAATACGTTTTAGACATTTCTCACCAAGGCTTTTCGACATACTTTTTTTATTTTGGCAGATATTCCTTCTACCGCAAAATGTGTACACATTTTTGTTAAATCTTTACGAAAGGTGTGTAACATTTCCCTGGACACCTGGTCAAAATTTAATCTTTAATTTAAGTTAAGACTTTTGGACTTACTTACTTTCTTGGATTTATCAGCTACCGCGTCTGCAGACGCACGGGGCAGTCAAAGCACTCCACACAGATATGCTATCCAATAGCATTCTGGTATCTTTTTGTTGACTAACTGTAGGTCGCGCTCGACTGTCTGGCGTTTGTTCATTCTCGGTTGTCGTCTCTTTCTCTATCCAGCTGGTGTACAACACAGTGCCCGTTCGGCAGAACTAGTTGGTGGGAGCCGCATGACCTGCTCATATGTCATCTGCAAATTGTGGAATGCAGTGAATAGCAACTGACAAAACCCATGTTAACGTTTTACCTGCCAACCCTATTTTGCCAACCTTAAGTGAAACTCCCCGCCTTGCGGAAAAGAAGAAAATCTCCCGGGGGTGTGCAGTTTGAAATCCAGTGGGGTGTAGTTGGAGGTCCCAATGCCAAGGCGGAGGGGTGCAGTTGGAAGTTGCAAAGTGGGTGCAGCTGACCATGCACCAATGGGGTGTAGATGGATGTCCCAATGCCAAGTGGGAGGGATGCAGTTGGAAGTTGCAAAGTGGGTGCAGCTGACCATGCACCAATGGGGTGTAGATGGATGTCCCAATGCCAAGTGGGAGGGATGTAGTTGGAAGTTGCAAAGTGGGTGCAGCTGACCATGCACCAATGGGGTGTAGATGGATGTCCCAATGCCAAGTGGGAGGGATGCAGTTGGAAGTTGCAAAGTGGGTGCAGCTGACCATGCACCAATGGGGTGTAGATGGATGTCCCAATGCCAAGTGGGAGGGATGCAGTTGGAAGTTGCAAAGTGGGTGCAGCTGACCATGCACCAATGGGGTGTAGATGGATGTCCCAATGCCAAGTGGGAGGGATGCAGTTGGAAGTTCCAAAGTGGGTGCAGCTGACCATGCACCAATGGGGTGTAGATGGATGTCCCAATGCCAAGTGGGAGGGGTGCAGTTGGAAGTTGCAAAGTGGGTGCAGCTGACCATGCACCAATGGGGTGTAGATGGATGTCCCAATGCCAAGTGGGAGGGATGCAGTTGGAAGTTGCAAAGTGGGTGCAGCTGACCATGCACCAATGGGGTGTAGATGGATGTCCCAATGCCAAGTGGGAGGGATGCAGTTGGAAGTTCCAAAGTGGGTGCAGCTGACCATGCACCAATGGGGTGTAGATGGATGTCCCAATGCCAAGTGGGAGGGATGCAGTTGGAAGTTCCAAAGTTGGGGTGTAGATGATGTCCCAATGCCAAGTGGGAGGGATGCAGTTGGAAGTTCAAAGTGGGTGCAGCTGACCATGCACCAATGGGGTGTAGATGGATGTCCCAATGCCAAGTGGGAGGGATGCAGTTGGAAGTTGCAAAGTGGGTGCAGCTGACCATGCACCAATGGGGTGTAGATGGATGTCCCAATGCCAAGTGGGAGGGATGCAGTTGGAAGTTGCAAAGTGGGTGCAGCTGACCATGCACCAATGGGGTGTAGATGGATGTCCCAATGCCAAGTGGGAGGGATGCAGTTGGAAGTTGCAAAGTGGGTGCAGCTGACCATGCACCAATGGGGTGTAGAATGGAGATGTGTCCCAATGCCAAGTGGGAGGGATGAGGGATGCAGTTGGAAGTTGCAAAGTGGGTGCAGCTGACCATGCACCAATGGGGTGTAGATGGATGTCCCAATGCCAAGTGGGAGGGATGCAGTTGGAAGTTGCAAAGTGGGTGCAGCTGACCATGCACCAATGGGGTGTAGAATGCACTGTAGATGGATATCCCAATGCCAAGTGGGAGGGATGCAGTTGGAAGTTGCAAAGTGGGTGCAGCTGACCATGCACCAATGGGGTGTAGATGGATGTCCCAATGCCAAGTGGGAGGCGTGCAGTTGGAAGTTGCAAAGTGAGTGCAGCTGACCATGCACCAATGGGGTGTAGATGGAAGTCCCAATGCCAAGTGGGAGGGATGCAGTTGGAAGTTGCAAAGTGGGTGCAGCTGACCATGCACCAATGGGGTGTAGATGGATGTCCCAATGCCAAGTGGGAGGGGTGCAGTTGGAAGTTGCAAAGTGGGTGCAGCTGACCATGCACCAATGGGGTGTAGATGGATGTCCCAATGCCAAGTGGGAGGGATGCAGTTGGAAGTTCCAAAGTGGGTGCAGCTGATCATGCACCAATGGGGTGTAGATGGATGTCACAATGCCAAGTGGGAGGGGTGCAGTTGGAAGTTCCAAAGTGGGTGCAGCTGACCATGCACCAATGGGGTGTAGATGGATGTCCCAATGCCAAGTGGGAGGGATGCAGTTGGAAGTTCCAAAGTGGGTGCAGCTGATCATGCACCAATGGGGTGTAGATGGATGTCCCAATGCCAAGTGGGAGGGATGCAGTTGGAAGTTGCAAAGTGGGTGCAGCTGATCATGCACCAATGGGGTGTAGATGGATGTCCCAATGCCAAGTGGGAGGGATGCAGTTGGAAGTTGCAAAGTGGGTGCAGCTGACCATGCACCAATGGGGTGTAGATGGATGTCCCAATGCCAAGTGGGAGGGGTGCAGTTGGAAGTTCCAAAGTGGGTGCAGCCTGACCAAGCACCAATGGGGTGTAGATGGATGTCCCAATGCCAAGTGGGAGGGGTGCAGTTGGAAGTTCCAAAGTGGGTGCAGCTGATCATGCACCAATGGGGTGTAGATGGATGTCACAATGCCAAGTGGGAGGGGTGCAGTTGGAAGTTCCAAAGTGGGTGCAGCTGACCATGCACCAATGGGGTGTAGATGGATGTCCCAATGCCAAGTGGGAGGGA
Organism: Paraescarpia echinospica; assembly: GCA_020002185.1. NCBI lineage: Eukaryota > Metazoa > Annelida > Polychaeta > Sabellida > Siboglinidae > Paraescarpia > Paraescarpia echinospica. The sequence goes on from CM034531.1 coordinate 58,525,759, forward strand.
TGCAGTTGGAAGTTCCAAAGTGGGTGCAGCTGATCATGCACCAATGGGGTGTAGATGGATGTCCCAATGCCAAGTGGGAGGGATGCAGTTGGAAGTTCCAAAGTGGGTGCAGCTGACCATGCACCAATGGGGTGTAGATGGATGTCCCAATGCCAAGTGGGAGGGGTGCAGTTGGAAGTTCCAAAGTGGGTGCAGCCTGACCAAGCACCAATGGGGAGTAGATGGATGTCCCCATGGTTTTTTTTGGTGGGTCTGACATTCTCCAGGATTTTGAAACCTAGCCCACTCGATGAATTGATGTGTTTTTCCTCGGCGACAGCGGCTTCAACTCTAAGGCAAGCTGCGAACCTGGTTGTTGACAGTGTGGTCAGTGTTGACGCCGTACATCCCCAGGGGGATGGGCACTACCCTTACACGTGGGTAGGAGTGTGCAGCTGAAGGTCACATACCCCTACCCTAGATAAATACATCCAATATCAAAAAGTGTACCCTTGATCTATGGACAAATTTAAGAAAGACACGATTTTAAAGTAAGTGTTTAATTCATATAAACATATCGATAGGTGTATTCTGATACATATATATCCGACATGTACCGAAATATACGAGATAGGTAACCGTGAATGCAGCGATAAAAACCTAGCCTTGTTCTAGATATGATACCCTTGTCTAGGAAACTTCTGTATAATAAAATAATCCCAAAAACTTCGGGAAAACGGCCCCTGCGTCACAGTCTGACAATAGTGTTATGTCAACCGTCATGCCAATAGCATATTAATTGACAATTCCACACTAGCACGACTAGGGCCTATCGATGTGCGTGAAGTTCACATTCAGCAAAGACATGCCATATCATTGAGCCACATTGTCCTCCACACAGTATCGGTGTCAGCCGAAGACTGCAGGTCTCCAACAGCTGTTGAATAATACTCTTATATAAATAGGAAGCGAATGAATACAGAAATATGTGATTGGACTCTGTGCCTCCGAGGAGATGCACGTACACTACTCTAAACTTAGCTTATTGAGGCACCCTGAAAATACTGGACTTTTAACGTTGGTTGCAGTTGAGCATCGGGGGGGGGGAGGCCCCAAGAGGGTGTGGCTGCATGGTTTTGGTGAGCCTGGAATTCTCCTAGATTTCGGAACTCAACCGTTGGCAGGCATATAATTGTCACGGATGTTGTTGAGAGAAACCCGATAACCAACAATTGATTCCCAATACTTTGCGTAAAAATGAAATCCTACTGAGTGTGGACCTTCATTGTTGAAGAAATTCGCCTTTGTAATCATTGCATAGTTTTCTTTGAGGACTTGTGTATTCTTCTGTTTGACTGTTTTGTTCTGATGCAATCATTTTTGATGTTCTTCGTCTTTTCCTTTTTTACTCCACTGTTTTGCAAGCTGCTGATCTTTCTCTCCATCTTTCAGAAACAGTAAGTCCCATACAGCGCCCTTGTTTGCCTGTATAAGTTGTGTTTTACAATCATAAACAAATTATATATTGTTTTAATGTGTCAGCAAAGCATTATACATGGTGCTGAAGTCATGCATTATAAATATAATATGTAGCGTATCAGTCTAGCCATGTAAGAATCTATGTGGTCAATGTTTGGGCTAGGGTCCACTCAATGAATTACACATATAACAATATATCCACTTTCTCTAAACGTTTATTACATAACACGTACAATAATGACGCTATCTAACAAACTACTTATTGCTATCCCCAAACACTATTAATTTTGGTACCATTCGTTTTTCCGGCTGCGCCCCAACATTTGCTCTGCTCAGTAACTAATCTGCACCCTGATTCTTTAAGGATTATGCTGACAAAGCGGTCTATACGTATATTTTTTAAAGGGAGGCAGGGTGTTCTTCTAACCTGAATTATCAAGCGTAGTAATTTGTAATAGGAAGTCTGCCATGTTGAACGTTGGCAAATTGGTAATCATTGAACAGCAAAAGGTATTGCGGTTATGACAGTCCGCCTCGGCGTTATTGCGGTTATGACAGTCCGCCTCGGCGTTATTGCCGTTATGACAGTCCGCCTCGGCGTTATTGCGGTTATGACAGTCCGCCTCGGCGTTATTGCGGTTATGACAGTCCGCCTCGGCGTTATTGTCGTTATGACAGTCCGCCTCGGCGTTATTGCGGTTATGACAGTCCGCCTCGGCGTTATTGCGGTTATGACAGTCCGCCTCGCCGTTATTGCGGTTATGACAGTCCGCCTCGGCGTTATTGCGGTTATGACAGTCCGCCTCGCCGTTATTGCGGTTATGACAGTCCGCCTCGCCGTTATTGCGGTTATGACAGTCCGCCTCGGCGTTAATGCGGTTATGACATTCCGCCTCGGCGTTACTGCGGTTATGACAGTCCGCCTCGCCGTTACTGCGGTTATGACAGTCCGCCTCGGCGTTACTGCGGTTATGACAGTCCGCCTCGGCGTTACTGCGGTTATGACAGTCCGCCTCGCCGTTATTGCGGTTATGACAGTCCGCCTCGGCGTTATTGCGGTTATGACAGTCCGCCTCGGCGTTATTGCGGTTATGACAGTCCGCCTCGGCGTTATTGCGGTTATGACAGTCCGCCTCGGCGTTATTGCCAATACAGCTTTCTTTAGAAACTGGGTGTTTTGTTTACCAGTTGAAATGCTCCTCTGCGTGTCTTCGAAATTGCAAACGTTGTTATGGGCTTACTAAACAGAATCTGGCGTAAAGTATACCTTCGTTATATTCATTATAGTCTTAAAAACATCATATTAATTAATGAAAAACTAGGAACATACTGCCTCCCTTTAAATTAAAAGTTCAGAATATGCTCGTGTATATTGTAAAATCACGTTCGCATCTAACTTTTTGAGCAAAATCATGCTACATGGCATACATTATACAAGTATTTAGAAAGCTTAAAGGAAATGGTGTTCAACGAAGTTTATAAGACGATCTAGATAAATAGGTCAAATACAATATGTAGAATATGGACACTCGCATTTCCAGGCTTGCGATGATGGGTCGCTTTGTGCCAGGAGAATGCACTAATTACAAAACTAATTCTACATGACTAGGTCTCACTTAGAATGGTTAATAGATGTCCGTATTGGAAGAAGGACACTTATAAGCCGGACAAAATCCAGAGAATAACTACTTTGACAGTGTAAACTGAGAAAGTTTGTCCATGAAACAAAACGCATTAAGAAGCGTGGGTTTCTGTATTAAATGTAATATTATATGTGGTAATAAAATGCTGTAGATCTCATTCTCATCGACGGTGAATGATTGGAACAAAGTATCCAGCGAAGTGAGAATATTTGAAAGAGAGACCAGACATAGGTAACAGAAATGACCACACAGAGGTTCCACATTGTGTATTCTGAATCCGGTGACTTATGCCATGTGGATATCAAATCTCATCAAATCTCGTTAAATCTCTAAAACCCCACAGTGTTGAACTATCGATAAGCCAGTAGTTTTTATCGACAGATTGTGTTGTGTTACTGCACTGTAAAACGAAACATTTACATGCTGTATTATTCACGATAGTCTATTCAAAGTATTTAACACGTACTGGGTCCATTATTTCAAAGCATAGAACACAGCGTTGCATTAGAAGTCTACCCCATACATTTTCGAGGACAGCACATTTGGAAATCCACAATAATTTCTTTAAAATATGTTGTTTATTTAAAAAATGCACTACAAAACCCTCTTTTTCATCGAAAATCAAGCACTTGTAATATTATAGTCACACAGGCCACGCAGGATTGACCAATTACACACACTTGTCTACGAAAATCAACGCATCATGTTAACTAAATAAACAAGGACTTGTACTATCATAGTGATGACTATGGCACCATTTTGTTGTGTTCTACAACAAGCTGTTCTATAAAAGTCTCGTTCCTTCCGATGTGCATCGCGCCGACACACCAGATCCTCTCCGGAACTGTTTCAGTCCTCTGCGCCTCCACATGGTGGCGACTGTATCGCTGCAACTCGCTAACGTCACGTCGTCGTCGTCGGTGACGTTCAGCTGCCCTTCAGCTCGACGTGCACGAGAAGCGAAGCGAAGGCAAGCGCCTCTGACGACTTGCTCCGCAGCGGCACCACGCGATAACCTACAAGAAGACGAGGGACGGGCTAGAGCCATGACCGGGTCGATGACTAAGAAGACTTATACGGGATAGGTTTATATTGAAGCGCTTTGACTTTAATACGAGATTGTAGTGAGGGAGGGAGATGGAGAGAGAGAGAGAGAGAGAGAGGGGGGGGGGAGAAGGAAGAGGAGGGACAGAGAGTGAGTTAGAGAGAGAGCGGGAAGGAGGAAGGAAGGGAAGGAGTGAAGAAAGGGAGGGAGTGAAGGAGGAAGAGACAGAGAGGGGGAGGGGATGAGTGAAAAAGAGAGTGAGCTTTATAGGAAGCGTGAGACTGACAAGGGGAGAGGAGAGAGATCGAACAGAATGGGCAAGAGGGGAGACAGAGAAAAGAAGGAGAGGTTGGATGGAGAAGCAATGAGGAGAGAGAGAGAGAGAGAGAGAGAGAGAGAGAGAGAGAGAGAGAGAGAGAGAGAGAGAGAGATGATACAGACGAACGGGCGGAGGAAATACACTATAGTAAATGATCGTACTATATCAGAACTGCGCAAATGTCACACATTTATATGAATATAGTCCAGAAATTTTGCCTGGTACTACAACATACTGAATGTTCACTAATGTAGCTTTCATGATTGTTTGGTCGTCATAAATTATTAGAATCTATAAACTCACAACATATTGTTTCAGGTCATACGAAACCGAACCGGAAGTGACTTACCTTCCGTCATGCAGCGCATGGGCAGTGTGTACTGTGCGAGGAGGTTGTCGGCCGAGTCTTTGACGAGGAACGACACGAGAGCCAGCTGAGGCACGTGGACCTTCAGCGCAACCATCTCGTTCCACGTGACGCTCAAACCTGCGCACAACGAACACTCGTAACATCCGGTCCATACCGGTCTAGGCTGCATGCTTACCACTCAAGTGCTCAGAGCACAATTAACCTTCCGGAAAATTGTGATATTTGTAAAAAAAAACTTCATGTGAACTGAGTACAATAGGTGAGGCGTACGCCGAGTACTAATTCATGTAGATGAGAAGACGAACATAATAAAATCACTGATCATTCAGACACGAGGTTAGTACTGTTACGTAGTTGTTAACAATTTAGCTTATATTCCTGCAACAACAAGGGTATACAGATACCTCCCGCTGACCCCCTGAAATGTAAACTGTTTGTATGATAAGTGGCGTGTATTCACGTAAATCTATAAAAATTGACCATGCCATTGCCGTATACTCTAAATTATATATGTGTGTATAATTATATAGAAGTGCTAAATACTTGTTTGAATTGTATAGTGTATACTGGTGCCATTGCTTTGAATACACATTCAATGAATTCATTCATTCATTCATATTCATAGCCAAGGAATGCTAGAACCAGACCGACCTGTGCTCTTGACTGTCTTCGTCTTCTCCTTCTGGTTGTCTGCCTCGACCCCCGTTACCCTGACTTGTACCAGTAAACCCCGGTCCTGCTTGATGCTTCCCTCGTTACGATACGGCACTTGATTCCCGCCCAACACCTGTTAGTCACATCACGCAGAAGTCAGAATCTGTTACTTTGAAGTTCTCCAAAATGCAGTGACGGAAAACGTAAATGTGTTTTATAATATAGTGCTTCCTGCTGTACAAAAGATTCACTGTGTATTGTTCAGTAAGTCCAATGCTGCATACGAAGAAATTAGTTTATAAAAACAAACAGGTTTAGAAACCTACTGATAACAGTCAAATTCGCACAGACAACTTTTCCTGGATAGTTACTGTTATTACAATTATTAACACAAAGCCATGTTCAAAAGACAATGAAAAACAACAATGCAACAATTAAATATATGTTAATATGTACGTACTCTGATCATGAGGAATGTACAAAGATTGTCGTCGAACGGGCCTCGTGGATCGAACGTGCTGTTGTCTGAAACCACATAGCACACCTTAATGTATGCGCGTGTACATGTGCACGCGCACGCACGCACGCACACACGCACGCACACACACACAATTCTACGATTATTAATAGGTATAAAATTGTATGTCATTCCGTTTATGTGTACTTATATAAGATACGTTCTTTAAAAAGTGTTTGTATAAGCCCAATTATACATAAACCATTACTTCGCTTTCGATGTCCGGTTTCAACACATCGCCGCAACATAAGTTATATTGTAACTGTATGGCATCAAGAATACAGACTACCTTCTGTCAAGATGTCCGGCTTCAGTACATATCCACAACCTCCGTTATCCTGGAACAGGCCTTGGTTCAGCTGCATCGGCAGTGTCGACGTCTGGTAATTGAGTGCCACTAACAAACAACGAAAGTATATATGAAAACAAACATACGGGACGACAACGACGCGTACAAATGATAATAATAATAACAACAGTAATAATTAAACACATTAAGCAATGTCTTACAGGCGACCCACCCAGACGTTTGTTCTATAAAACAAAACGAGCACAGCAATTATAATCGTCATCTGGCCTAGCATATGGCATCATCGAAGGACATTTATAAATAAACCTTACTAGAAAAGTTATACGAACAGAACAATTATGTTCTGGTATCTATGACAGGAGACGTAACCTCATATTTTGAGCAAAGGCAGCATCCAGTGTGCTTATTTTGTATAAACAAAAACCCACATCAGACCAGTATCACGATGTACTGCAGAGAATCACAACAACGTCACAAGAATATGTAGGTGCTGCAACGCTATTAATGACACTTAGTTATGGCTACGTTTGATAGTATTGTGTAGAAACATTGTAAACAAAAACACGTGTTTGTGGAATTTTTGTTTTTCTTCTTGTTATTGTTGATGTAAACTGTTATCTGTCTGATGTTATTATTGTCGTCGTCGTTGTACTGGTGGCCTTCGTAGTTGTCGTCGTCGTTGTGGTCGATGTGGAGGTGATGGTGGCCGTCGTCGTCGTTTTCCTCACCTAGTTGACATCCGGCGTTCCACATTTGGACAGGATCGAAGTTGCTGGAATCTATCCGCGAGCCGGCTGGGTAGATTCGACTCAACTGTCGCCGGTTGTAGTCGATCAGGGAAGTCGCGTCTTCCTTCGTAAATCGGGTAGCCTTCTTTTCGCTGAATGACGACATCTCGTAATGTCGACCTATGATACAAACATCACTGTTATTACCAATGAGCGATCGCACGAACCGCAATATCACACATTTACCACACATTTATAAATACGGCGTGTGTCCTCGGTCGCCTCATTCCCTTGGCATACTGAGGTTATTTTCTAAAACACGGTTTATAATAAATGTAATAGCTTGGACATAACAAATAAAATTAAGCATCAAAATCATGTTATACAATCACTGTACTTGTGACTTAGATAAGTGAGTATAGTAATTATTGTCATTATCTTAAACCACTAACTAGATCAATAAAGTCGTTAGCAAGCATGCCGTAATACCCATTTAATACTGACGCCGTATTGCCCATGTAATATCGACACCATTTTCTCTTCACAACCAGTAATTTGTACTCTTTAATGAACCGTGTAATTTGTCAATAATGACGACGTATTAGTAGGATTCCGCGTACAAACTTATTTCGGACACCCAAAAAACCCCAATAACTTTGTGTCTATTTTATTCTGAGCAAATAAAATTAATGATCTATGTACTTGCCTTGCTCTTTGGAATGCTGGAAGTCTTTGAAGTGCACTGCTTGGCAGTACACAACTAGGTCTGACAGCTCACTCGCCAGCTTTGGTTGCTGCAAAACAAATTTCGACCTTTAAATGACTGCATCGCAGTAGACAAAGCAAGCAGACACAATCTATCATTAACTACGTCAGAATAATCAAAGTTCGTTGAATCATCTGTACTTCATCCCAGTTGCTGTCTTAGTTGTGGAACATTGGTGTTAATCAGGCGCGCGCCTGACAAAGAGCAATTAAGAGAAGTTGCGGTTTGCTCCGCCTGCCTCCACTATAACTGGTGTTTAGTATTTGAATGTGTTGTTTGCAATTTTAACTTTTCGTGGATGCACCACTCGAATGGTGAACAATGCTTCTGTCAGACAAGATGGCCTTAACATCATTAGCTCGAGTAGATTATTGGTTTTAGTCAAAATTTTTGATTTGAGCCATAAGGGACAACACAAGTCCGACTCGACACGCTTATTTTAAAACGTACAATTTGATATGGCTAAAATAACGATTATACGAACTGTGTTTATAGTGCATGAATCAATAATTACGATTAGTATTAATAACAATGACAACAGACATTCTCGATAATACGTTTGACTGTTTTATCATAAACATTTTACAAAATAAGATGAGCAAGAGCCAGATGTTTCAATACGGCTTGATCTGCCAATTGGTCCAAAGTGACATGGGATTGAATTAAAGGATATAAAAACTTGATTTGCAAGTTTGTAACTTTTCACCAAGTCTGTCATTATTCAGAAAATACGGCTGGAACGGGGCAGATATACAGTGACTATAGCTTAACATATACAGAGGTTTGTGTACTACTTATTATTAGAACGTCTCACCTTTTCCGTATCTTTGTCATTCCTCTTCTTGCTCATCTTCGACATGGACGTCTTGTTTGCTACTTCTTCGATGACCTCAGACGCGTTGTTTGAGTTCACATCCGGTTCCTCGTTCTCGTCTGTACTCTCGTCGTCGCTCGATTCGTCATCATCCTGGTCCTCACGACCATCTTTTAATTTCTTGTTCTACAATAAAAACAACAAAAACCGAATGTGTATGTGTGTGTGTGCGTGTGCGTGTGCGTGTGCGTGTGCGTGTGCGTGTGCGTGTGCGTGTGCGTGCGCGCGTGTATTTGTTTGGGGGGTTCTGTGACAATCCGTTGATATCACTGATACCTTCACAAGGACGAAGCCCTTGAGTGTTTCGGGTGACGGTAGTTCCGTCGCGCTGTCGCAGATTGGCCGCGTGTACAGACGATCTTTAAGAATTGGTTAAAGACAAACTAAACGGTAATGTTTTTTTAATAACCGAAGAATATTTATAATAATCGTATAATGCAAATTGTCCAACAATGAGGGATCATCTCAGAACGTCGATGTATGATATAAGACGGAATTACTTTCATCTGGCCTAACCACCCCACCCCCTCCTCTCAGACGAAAGTGTGTAAACATGGATATGGTTATACCAGTGCATTAACAGTATCGATCAGAAGCGTAAAAACCGATGTCCGACGCCAGACGACGCTGCCTCAGAATCCCCATCCCCAAACGAAAGTAATTTTGTCTGAAATCGGACATCAACGTTCTGATATGATCCCAAACGTTGCTACGAATTAACCAATAATACGTTTCGCAACGCTTCCAACGGCCAAGGACGTATATGATAGGTGGCAGATGTTGTGGAGGAGAACGAAGTGGACAGGGCATCGTGGTGGATGAGGATCCGAACGGGGCATTCCCAACAGGGAAAAACGGCCGAAAGGAGGCCATTTATAACATGTGCAAAGCGGCTTAGCAGGTAAGCCTAGTCACAAAAAGGATACTGCCAAGAATCGTCTTGAGGTGTTCCGCCATCACCTTTTGTTGCTCTACGGAACAATGGTTCTCCAGTGATAAGATCACTGGATATCTGCAGTCACAGACGAACAGTTTGGTAAGTGTGGTACTGGCCGGTCGCCACATTAGCTGATTACGTGAGAAAGTTTTTTCTGATAGAATGAACAAGTCGGACAACTAGAGCGTGTACGTGCGTGCGTGTGCGTGCGTGTGCGTGCGTGTGCGTGCACGTGCGTGCGTGTGCGTGCGTGCGTGTGCGTGCGCGTGCGCGTGCGCGTGCGCGTGCGTGTGCGTATATGTCTATACCCATTTCGTTATGCACTCTATCCATAATACATGTAAAACTCCGTTACTAAGAAGTGTTAATGTGTCCAAGCGTTCGAATATTGTTATGGATATAGACGTGGACGGTTTATCATTATTATTTCACGGCTTTCATAATGTTGCGCGAAGCTCAGCCTCGTAGACACGCACTGTGACACGACGAAGCCGTGGTCTCGGACGGCCTCAATGACGTCCTTGAAGAGGATCTTCGACGTCAGTGTGTGTCCATGGTAGATGATCGGCTCGTTGCTCGGCCCGTCCCAACAATCCACTGCAAACACACGCGATCGTATTATCCCAAAACAAGAACTGGTTATATAAATTAACAACCACATTATATTTGTCTAGAACTGGTTCAACCCACCCCTTCGACCACAGAACTGGTTCAACCCACCCCTGCGACCACAGAACTGGTTCAACCCACCCACCCCTTCGACCACAAAACTTGTTCAACCCACCCCTTCCACCACCAGTACGTTGTGTGAGAATTTTACTATCCAAAACTGATATTTAGCATAAATGTTATTACTACATGTTTCGCCGCTGGGTGGCGCCAATGTAGTAGCAATTTAATGTTGACCCGTGATTCATTGTGACGACAAATCCCCGCGTATTAATGTATTTTGGGACTTCGGGAACTTGTGCGACCATCCCAAAAAACACTAACAATAGAAAAAGCCCGACCTTCTACGTCCACACAAACGTTGAAACCGATTTCCCGCAGTATTCGTAAAAACGTTCGCTATGTCGTCAACTTGAAAACAACCCAAAAACAACTGATTATAGAAAAAACGCCTGGCGTTTCGAACAATCGATTTACGTCAGTGTAACGTACTGTATGAACCCTAAAACTAGTACAAATCATTAATAACATTTCGACAAAATAACGGCGTAACGTTTCTTCCGCGAGGACGTAGATCATTCCCTAATAGTTTGGCAACCTATATGCATATCATCCAAGACTAGGGCACACACACACGCCCGCATGCACACGCGCACACGCGCACACGCGCACACGCACGTACATACATGCATACATACATACATACTTACATACAAACACACACACACACATACATACATACATAATATGTATGTACATACATGTACATACATACATACTTACATACACGCATACACGCATACAAGCATACATACGCATAAACGCATACACACGCATAAACACATACACACGCACGCGCGCACACGCGCACGCACACACGCACACACGCACACACACACACACACACACACACACACACACACACACACACACACACACACACACACACACACACACACACACACACACACATACACACATGCACACATGCATACATGCATATATGCATACACACATACATACATACCAAGATTCTTCGTTGATTTGTTGACGATAATCAATCATAAGAATTGAGTACGTACGTTCGACACATTTGCCTCCTCGTTTAAACACGTTGGTGTAGGCGTCCACGGAGCTCTTGCTTCGTAACTGATCTTTCGTCAGGTATCTGTAGTGTGAATGAAACACAGCTATAATCTTATACAGTTGTATACGCCAAAATAGATTTTCTTTGTTACCTAAGATACGCAGACAGTATACCAGGCGAGTATTGATACAGCCTAATTCATTCAACCTGCAACACGTGCAAGCATATTGATTAACCAGTCGAAATAAATACATTTCACCGTGATGCAAATAACTGTTTCACTTGGGATTAGGAAAGGACCAACTTTTTAGAGACATGTTTTCCAATACAATATAACCATGGCGTTCCCCCGTTATATGCATGATCCATTGTTCTTACGTAACCCCCTCACCGTGCCAAATATACAATTTGAGGAATTTTAATTGGTTTTGATTTGCATGGTTTTGTTTCAAGAAGGATTTTTTTAAATTAAACCGACGTGTCACGGTGGATAGAAAGCTAACAGTTAACGGGACTCAGGGTAAAGTATGAAATGTTCACACTCTGCCGTGGTATCGTTGCCCTCCCTGACAGGAACTAGCCAATCGTGCAAAGGATTATGGTAAATAGAAGATGTCGTGTCATGTACGTACATGTTATACAAATTGGCGAGGAAATAGTGATACAGAGGTTGCGTCTCGTACATGTGTGTTATGTGTTATGTGACGTGGCGACGAAGCAGTGACTCAAAAGGTCGTGTCGTGTACGTATGTGCCATTTGACGTAGCGGTGAAGTAATGGCGTACAGGTCGTGTCATGAACGTACGTAATATATGTCGTGGCGATGAAGTTAGGACACATAACTATGTCGTGTCGTATACATACTAAAGCCCTGCGCGGGGCGGGTTTTTGTTGTTGTTGCGGTGCGGTGCGGGTTAAGTTTCAATTTGTGCGGGGCGGGGCGGTCTGCGGGTCAGGTCACTACGGGCTAGTAATTTCTTCATGCGGGCTACTGCGGGCTGATTTTTCTAACTCATTAATGGTGGGACATTCTTTGAGCTAATTAATTGGGGATTACCAGATTGCCCTTTTGTTTGTGTTTAAACAGTGTTATGATAACATGTGCTGGCCTGCCTTGCCAGCTTCAGTCAGGTGTGATTAGTGGCTTCTTCCAGGAGGAAGTATCAGTTCAGGCTATCAATCTTTTTGTGTAATTAAGCCACCAGGATGTCCATAAAGAGCAGTTACCCCACCAATTAGACAGGAAATGCCTTTGATGTGTGGAGACTGGAGACCATGCCACTTGGCACTGGCTGACAATGCCTAACTGCTAAGAACAAGAACTGTCAGTCTTCCTCTGTAGAAGTAAGATGGCTCAAGTTAAACTGCCTTCTACACTAGTATAATCCGGTGCCAGTAGCGTGGTCCAGAGGGGATTTTGAGCCTGCTATATGGACATGTGAAAACCCTCTTAACAATCAGTAGTCTATGATCAGAAAATATAAATTGCTAACTAATTCTAATATCAGCAGATTGCAAATTGCAACACTGCCTTTGTGCACCAGACTCAACCTTTGAACAACTCGTGTTCATGCAGTACAATGGCAAATAGATTATAAGATCATAGGATGCCACTGAAATTAATGCCAACGGTGTGATTGTTCCTCATAAAAAAATGATCAACTGCCATTGCATATTCACTTGTGCTGAGTTATATCAATTAGATTAATTAATAATTTTAAAATACGTTAAAATTTGTACTCGTACCTTTACTTTGCCCCAGGTCTGCTTATCACCTTCAGGCATTTACATTATAATGACAAGGGTTCTATTTTTCTTAAAGATGGAATTCCAAGTACGACATGGTTGTCACCCAGCTCAGATTTCCAGCCCGCGCAGGGCTTTAATACATACGTGTTGTGCGACGTGGCGATGAAGTAGTGACTCAGAGGTCGTGTCATATCCTGGTAGACGTGTCTCAAGTCACGCCGGAAGATATTTTGTTTCTCGTCCAACATGTAACTTGTGAAACCTGTCAGGAAGATATCGCATTTATTAAAACGATTAAATGGGATTTACAAGTATCATATCGTATAAAGGGATTATAGTGTTAGTACGACTATACAGTGTATTATGTAACTGTTCATGAATGACACTATGTGTGTAACCTACTGACGGCTCATGAATGTTTATTATATAACGGGCCAACAATATCAATTTGGTGTGAACTAGACCGTAAGCATGCTGCCTTGTCTGATCCATGAACTATGTGCCCATAGGTAGTATAAAGGGTCGACAATTGTTCGCGAAAGTATGGAGTCGATATTCATCAGCGGATTTGCGGTGGTTACAACAGTATTTTTAAACAATTGTCTATTAAAACACATTTGTGTACTGAAGATTGTGAAATAGATTTCTCTCTGTAACCTGTTATTTACGCAGACAAACAATCAGACAGTGTACCTATAATGCACAGTCGAGTACTTAGTTACGCAATCGTGCACATACGTAAATGGGTCTAATTACCCATTTGTTATTTGTAGAAATCTAGCTGATTGACAAAAGAGGCGCTGTTTTAGTCGTGGGTGTGTCTGTGCCTACGCGTGAAGACAAGTAGAACATCGTGCCGGAATCAGCAGGTGAACTAGATTCCAGCATCACGCTTCTTGACTGCGTACCAAATGTATTTAAAACAACAGGTGTTGTCAGGCGACTCTTATTTGTCGCGAAGCGAAGATGTACGGACGCCCCGTGTTGCATTTACATAGAATTATAATTAATTTCCACCAATAGTTTCACGGTGTCTTTGATTCGCTGTGTTCATCTGCAAACCGTCATGGTTAATTATTCTAAGGCACGTAGAAATTGTCACACTACATATCGCGTACTACTATTCTTGCCGAATGGACCCAGTCGGGATTATGAAAATACGTTGATGCAGCGGCCGATTTGCAAAACCCTTACTTACACAATTATTTAGACACTTAATGTCTCCTGAAATAATTATAAAATGGAGTTTCCCATGATTTCACAATTTTCATTAGTATTAACTATTTCTCAAGTGGAGTGAATAGCGATGATGTTACGTATGTTTGACATAAAATAATGTACAGTTCAGTTTTACCCCCAAAACGACGTCATTTACTATTTATGATTTATGCATCGTCAAAAGAAATCCTACGATCTTTTACACGATTCCCATGAGAACGTATATTGCGTTTTACACAAAAATATTTGCCCGGTAACATCGCGCTGCTAGAATTGGTTCTGAGAGAGAGAGAGAGAGAGAGAGAGAGAGAGAGAGAGAGAGAGAGAGAGAGAGAGAGAGAGAGAGAGAGAGAGAGAGAGAGAGAGAGAGAGAGAGAGAGATAAACAATACCAGTTTGAGGAAAGAATTTGTCTGGAAGAATTGAGACTGGTTTTGTGATATTTATTTGACCACAATTTTGGTGCGTGGGCCAATCAGACACCCCTGATATATGTCGTTATGTTTCGACATGTTGCTCATCTAACGAAACCGCCGTGTACCACTTGAAACATAGTGACAATCAGGACACAATCGTTCGTTTAAAGTGGCTGTTACTAACCGATGTCGGAGAGACAACTCGATCGGAGGAGGACCGGCTCCATTTGGTGTATCCAGTTCCTGGCGTCGTCTACGGACAATTGCTTCTCCTGCGACAAATGGTGTAATGACGTCAGACGCACAGTGGACACACCACAGTGGACACACCACAGTGGACACACCACAGTGGACACACCACAGTGGACACACCACAGTGGACACACCACAGTGGACACACCACAGTGGACACACCACAGTGGACACACCACAGTGGACACACCACAGTGGACACAACACAGTGGACACACCACAGTGGACACACCACAGTGGACACACCACAGTGGACACACCACAGTGGACACACCACAGTGGACACACCACAGTGGACACACCACAATGGACACACCACAGTGGACTATCACCACAAGGGCTCCTGATATAAAGAACATCCGCTTAAAAAGAACAACTTTTAAACCCTTTCTAGCATGCACTGTGTTATATACCCATGGATATAACGAACATCGGATATAAATCAGAACCTGACGTGTTCCTTGTAGCGAGCGTTCATTGTAATACCATTATCAGAACTTCACAATGACGACAAAGCTAGCAATAAATTAACGTTGCCTAATGATGCCAGGCTCGACGATATTCTTTATTGTTACGATATCATGTTTCCGGGTTTTCCCACGTTTCCGTTTTCTTTTCACGTCTGACGATTGTTGCAATTAAAACGTGTCTTAAGCTGTGATTACAAAAACTTTGATTAGTAGTCGATGCGTGCATACGTCTTAATGCGTGTACAAAAATGTAAACAATAACATGTCACTCATAGAGTACACACCTTCTGTTCCGTCCGTAAGAAGTCATAGAAGGCCACGCCGTTGAGGGAGTACTGACCAGAGAGTCGAGTCACCAGCCTACGATGAACAGACAAGTAGAATACATCAATACGCTGTGTAAGACGCTATCATGTCGATAATGCTGACTCTGAAATGTACATGGTCCGTTCTGGAGCCACTTCTGGCCAGAGATCCGAATAAACAACCGTCACATCTGACGGAGGGTTTGAAAATGGGCAGGTGTGTGAGCTGTTTGAGAACGTAATTTCTACGAAAAGTTCAACATTAGTCACCGTTTTGTAATTAAATCAATAATTATTATACTTCATTCTGCATTTGCAATACGTCTTACTGATCTGTAAGTGTCTTTTGTTTTTTTAGTCATGCAATTGGTACTTGCTTTAAAAAATAAATATGGCCAATTTCATAAAAACCACAAACACACAAACTATGATTGTTTTAACCTAATCAACTATACAACAAAGATAACACTGTGCTTGCTATTCGACTGGTGACATGACAACGCCAACAATAGCTTCGTCAGAACCATCACAATTCCAGTACGTCTTTTCATAAAAAGACAACCTAATGAAACATAAAATATAAAAAAAAAATAATCCGAACACTAATGCCTCTTAAATAATGGCGTTGCTAGGCGCTCTAGACCATTGACGTCATGTTTTAAAGGTAGCAAGGTAAGTTCTTATTCAGAGCGGTATCCTGTCCTTGGGGCTGGTCTGGGCGCTTTCCACTTCACACCCAGTCTGACCTATTGATTCGAACACCATCTCAACTTCTGTGGAAAGCATTGAGCTATGCTGCTATTACTGCGCGAAGAATATTCGTACGCATTAAACCCACTTCTGATGAGGTACTCGTTTACACAATCGGGTGAACTGATGCAAAGTGGAGTGCACGAAATTGCCGAAGATTCGAAAAGGCAGCCAAACGATTCCAACCTGGTCTCTCGACTGAGTGCTTGGTGTCTTAATCACTACATTACCGCGAGCTCCATTAGAAACTTTGACTGTACAATGCATGTTGCAACAACGAACCTATCATATATCTGTTTAATCTGAGGTCGGCCAGCCGCCAGATCGTAGAATTGCAGAAATTGGTCTTCACTCATCACACTTTCCGTGCTGCCATTCTTCGTGCCGGAAGACTTAAGGATACTCTGTAACGACAGGCACAGTGAGGCGGTTACTGCGGCGGCATTAACGATCTGTAGCATGTGGGTTGTGTTATGTAGAACCGTTGTAAACATTTCAGACTTCTTTGTTACTACATACACGCGCACACGCACGCACACACAAGCACACACGCGTACGCATTCACACGCTCGCATGTACGTCGGTACACACACGCAAGCGCACACACATTTGCACGCACCTTCACGCACACACGCACGCATGAACACGCGCATGTACGAACACAGTTCTCATTTAAATACTCTAAATGACCCATCTGTACTTCTAGGTGTGCCATTCCCATGGTTAATGTAGGAGCTTTATGGAAAGTATTCAGCATGTTGTGATTGGGACATTTTGTTCTTTTCCGACAAACGAGCAGGATATTTCATTTCTTATGGCATGATGTGCCGTACATATCGTACTATATTGTAGGTTGACTGTGATAAATGATTTTGAAAACAGCATGCATACACTTGAGAACGTTCGCACTCACCCGCATACACGCGCACGAACATGGTGGCACTCTTTGGCCAAGACGGGGACACTTATCGTCCATATAGGTGACACTAATCACTTCGCCACAAAACTTCCTAAAACAAGGATGCGCGCATCGACAAACGCACACAGCACAAAGAACGCGCTGGGGTATTTCCAACCGACAAAGGAAACAGTCGCTCGTGTGAACACAACAGTACGTACATGACAGATGGCGGCGCCATAGTGTGGGTTGATCTGACGGCCCACTCTGGTCAGTGTATTGACCGCCTGTGTCAGACTGACTGACCGTTCGTCTCCCTGTCCTACCGCCGCCTCCTCGTAGAGCGCGCTCACCCAACTGTGGCCAGTTAAAGATCGAACTTGTGCAAACAACAATCATTGACGGTATGCAATGTATTTATCTGGCGATATAATTATATATTTCTAAGTATGCACTAATAGTGTATGCACTGACGTGTCTGTTTGAACAAGCTATTTCAATATAATAAAACACAATGTTTTATAACGCCGCAAGTACAATTATCTGTCATTTCTGTTTGCTAAAGAAATGTCAGAGTCTCTGCCTCACCGACATATTGTAGAAGTAATTTTAAAATAGTTGTTGCTCTTGTGTTATTAACTAAGCAACACACGTTGTCGCTAGAAGCAAACGCGGAGTAGGGTCTATTACATACTCAGTAGCATTTGTTTCCAATAGGGGTCGTTAGCAATCGTTGTAGTGGAAGGATACGCGCTGCGCTGCTCTCCTACTCGCCGCTCGAATAGTCGCCGTAGGGCAGTCAGCCAAACGTCTCTCTCCGCCGCGGATGACGTAATCACCGTCACACTTGTGGCGCCCTCGCGTAACACCAGCTCGAGACACTGGTCCACCTAAGCACGTGAGAATACAACAGTTGGTGATTTGTTCAATGCCAATCAACAGGTGGTCTCATATACTGTTTCTCAGCTATGGCTAAGTGTAACATTTTAAAGGTAGTCTATGTTATTAGAGAGTATTTGCAAGCACTCCGACCTTGTCTCTCTCTCCCCCTGCGGTTCGA
The DNA here is from genome assembly GCA_020002185.1 of Paraescarpia echinospica. Taxonomy (NCBI): domain Eukaryota; kingdom Metazoa; phylum Annelida; class Polychaeta; order Sabellida; family Siboglinidae; genus Paraescarpia; species Paraescarpia echinospica. The sequence continues at coordinate 58,544,253 of CM034531.1, forward strand.
TTGTGGACAACGGAACCGATCGCGTGGGAACAGAGTCGAGCTCGGGGTTTTTGCAAACACCTCCTAATATCAACACCGCGTGTAGGCCTATGTTCATAAGCTTTAATTTAAATATTTTATATAAATATTTTATGCATTCGAAAAATTATTTGCTTTAGTATTTCTTAGATAAAAACCTGTTGCAGTGCACTCCCTAACGGTGCCATATCACTACTGTCTCAGCTTGATTATAAACCAAATATATGGCTAACGAAGAGTTATAAATCAGCGACATTGTTATTTACGACTTGTTACGTCATTGCTACTGTGCACTTGAGTATAATAGCATAGTTTCAAACAAAATCGAACGTTAATAGTCGTTGTTGCGTTTCTAGTGAATAATACAGTTCAACAACAGCACTACTATCTACAATTGAAATGGGGAGATTTCTTGACAATCATTAGGAGTTCTCCCAATTGAAATAAGCATAAGGAAAACGTGCACATCAGAACGAAGTCGCGGCAGGGATGAAATGTTCATTTTACACGCATGCGCTGAGGCTGAACCTCTTCTAGTACGTCACGAGCCTGCAATAAAGACGTGCGCCCAAGGACCCATTACATTTTTACACAGAGCATGTGTCACATGCATCACTCTGCCAGATGTATCATTAGGTATATCACAACAGGTGTTTCTTTATTTCCAACTAGAATTAGAGGACGCGGTATAACATTGGTGAAGGAACAGTTTGAGTTGCATGTCAGTACGTATTCATTATCACAGAGGTCGACCAACAAATGGAACAAAACAGAACGTTAGCTGCGTAAATATGTTTAAATATGTCTATGAATTACACTGGTAAGTATCTCATAGATATCTATCTATACAGATACGAATAAACGGTGCGTTCTCAATACACTCGCAGATTGCTTGTCCACTTTCCGTTTAGGTTTGATTTGCCTGGGATAGCAATCATGTTAACTCTTGCTTTAAACAAAGTTGATACAGCGATCGACAATTGTCGTGTGAAGACTTGGACGGATCGAGAAACGTTCGACCCTCGACGTCTGTTCACTCACCTCGGCACCCACCGACTTGACAGCATCGGCGACCTTCGACTGACATCCCTCCTCGACGGACTCCACCTCGTCCAGGTCGACAACTGGGTAAACACACACGTTGCATGTATGTGTGCGTAGGTGCCAATTATTGACATTTTGCGATGTTACGTATATTTACATGTTCCAATACTGCGTGAATGTGTAGAATGTGTTTTGTGTGTGTGTGTGTGTGTGTGCGTGCGTGCGTGCGTGCGTGCGTGTGTGTTGTGTGTGGTGTGTGTGGTGTGTGTGGTGTGTGTGGTGTGTGTGGTGTGTGTGTCTGTGTGTGTGTGTGTGTGCGTGCGTGCATGCGTGCGTGTGTGTGTGTGTGTGCGTGTGTATGTGTGTTGTATACACGTTGTATATATATAAATACATGATATGTATGCGTACAATACACACGCACGCACGCTTTGTTCACAATTCTTTAGCCAACCCATTGCCATAACGTCAATTCATTAACGTATCCTGTATCGTGGTTGACTGTTTAGGGGTGGGGTGCGTTTTTGGACCTCCAATTACACGTTTCCACAAAAACCCTACGTCCCATCCTGTACCTCAGCTCCTGTTGGCGGCCATGCCATCGGGAGACGGGGAGGGGACATTGTTCAATTGTTATATCGAGCTAAGTCGAGCTGGACTATTTTCTTTCAAACGGAAATCGTTCTATTCAGCGGGGGTGGTGTACGCACCCGTCGTATCCCCAGTCCACGGGCATAGTATCTTCAACATATTAGCAATGTGTTTTACCTTTCGTAGACGCACTCCCCCAAAACCAGTCTGTGGGAGAATACCGCACGTAGGCAAACGGTGTCGTGACAACATGGCGGCCACTGTTATCGCGACTGACGTCACATTTGGCACTATTCACGTTTTTGATGATTTCCTGTAGGTCGGAGTCTGCAACAGTGACAATCACATGACAATGCATGTTGAGGCGTTACATATTGTTATTATAATTACTTTGTTAAGGTAAAGGTTTTCTTTGATACAACATGTGAGGAATTATACCAATATACATATTGATACGTAGTATAAGTACGCACACGGATCTTGTAATAAAAAATACGGAAATCGTTATAAAAAAGAGGCGACTATAAGAACACAAGAATCTGTAATAATATATCGTATTGACTCCCAGACCAGACATCAACCACGTAAGTGACGTAAAAGTCGTAACACAATATGACATTTACGACCTGGAAGTTGGAGTGGAAAGATATCGCGACGAAGACCTTTAAAGGAATAAGAGGAAGGTGGGATAACGGTGCAACAGTGTGGTGATCTGTAAAATGAAAATGTGCAAAAAACCCGTGTCAATGTAAACACAGACGGAGAACCTCCAAATGCACGTTGACGTGTGAGGAGACGGATCACCGAGCCGAAGAACTAAGTCCCGAAAGTGAGTTAATGAATGAGATGTTGAATTGAAAAAAGTTAACAAATAAAGGTAATTTCATATAATATAGCGCGTTTTTATTTCCTTGGGACTGCACAAAACGCTTTACACTTAACCAACCCCCTGGCAGACCTGGTCATTGGAACACCATATCTAGTTCTGTGGGAAAGTTTGAGCCACGTGGCAATAGCTTCGCGAATAATGTTCGTACACAAATATGTGCTATAGTCAGGTACTCGTGTATATATAGAAGAGTGCACTGAAGCAATATGGAGTGTACACAATTGTCCACGTTTCAAAACGGCAGCAAGCGGACTCGGAACCTGATTGTCCCGATCGAGAGTCGGGCGTTCTTTAGTTGTTGCACAAAACGAAACGAGAACAGTACAATGTAACCTGCAACGTTGTTAACCTATGAAACTTATTATTAGGCGTTCCGTTTAGAAACAGTTAGTCCCATTTCGCAACAGTGCCCATCGTTTGGCCGACACTGCGTATATCACTTACATCGTGTAACAAAAGAATGTTCAGTGTGTGTGTGTGTGTGTGTGTGTGTGTGTGTGTGTGTGTGTGTGTGTGTGTGTGTGTGTGTGTGTGTGTGTGTGTGTGTGTGTGTGTGTGTGTGTGTGTGTGTGTCTGTGTGTGTGTGTGTGTCTGTGCGTGTGTGTGGTGTGTGTGTGTGTGGTGTGTCTGTGCGTGTGTGTGGTGTGTGTGCGTGTGTGTGTGGTGTGTGTGTGTGTGTGTGTGTGTGTGTGTGTGTGTGTGTGTGTGTGTGTGTGTGTGTGTGTGTGTGTGTGTGTGTGTGTGTGTGTGTGTGAGTGTGTGTGTGTGTGTGTGTGTGTGTGTGTGTGTGTGTGTGTGTGTGTGTGTGTGTGTGTGTGTGTGTGTGTGTGTGTGTGTGTGTGTGTGTGTGTGTGTGTGTGTGTGTGTGTGTGTGTGTGTGTGTGTGTGGTGTTTGTGTATGTGTGTATTCCAATTTGTCTGAAAAATGGCAAAACATATTAACATAAATGTGTTTCCAACACGTGTGATGGATTCCTTGCAATACATATTGACACTGATAATAATAAAAATACAACAAATATTTACTACCTATTAATACTGTAGCTATATTAATTGTATAAAATTAAGATTAAAATGATAATCCTAACTAAATATACTGTCAGCAATTAATATGTAAACAATTAATTTTGATTCAAAGGCTGTGTAGCGAGATTTAGGAAAATGTGCATTAAATAAGAAAATTAAATATTGTACGACATACACAAGGTATCTGTGGAATTCGTCGCTGGTCCATGTGTTATCTGATGGAAGGCGGGAAGACCTCCGGCCGTTCTTGCAGTGCTTCTGTATACTGTTGTTGGACAGGTGGATGGCTCTGAAAGTATACAGACCATACAGATGGTAAAATGTATGATAATCTAACTACATCAGCCTATGTATGTTACTTAAGTTGTTCTTCCTACATGCTTTGTATGTTTCTGTGCCAAACTATCGTGGGTTCATATTCACCCCAGGAAGGATCTAAAGTACTGTTGTTTTTAAAATTCACCCTACTACTCACCCTCTCTATGAATCATTGAATTATGATTGTTCAACGCTATGTAAACCGTCTCCAACTGTTCAAATTTTTAATTTGTATATACAGCGCGGTATCCAGTCCACAAGACTGCTCAAAGCATTTTACACTTTACTCTCTGGCAGACCTGTTCAAATGAACACCATCTTGACTTCTCTAGGAAGCATTCAGCCATGCTGTAATTACTGCATGAAGACTATTCATACACAAGTATCTGCCACTGTCTGTAGCCAGGTACTCATTCATACAGCTGAGTGAACTGGAGTAACACAGAGTGATTCAACTTGCCAAAGACTTAAAACGGCAGTGAGAGGAATTGATCCCAAAATGTCTCGACTGAGAGTCAGATTCTCTAACCACTACACCAGTGCATTGTATGTAAGATTGGTAAATCACTCTTCCTTGGGTGCCAAACTTTCAAGGGTTCATCAATGACCCCTGCAAAGGTCCATAGTACTGTTGTCTTTTAAATTCACCCTAGCATCACCATTTCTATAAACCATCGAATTACAGCTGTTCCATGGTTCCATGTTATGAAAGTTATCAGTGGATGGTTCATGCAGGGAGAAACAATTGTAGAAAACACACATCGTGTTGCGAACAACTGCTCAAAGTAATACAATCTACGTCAAATGAGTTAGAATAGTTTGTGGAACTGTCCCATGCATCTGTGTGTATATTGGTTGCTTGGTTTCTGACCTAACCATGAAGACGATTCCAGAGCCAATGTACCAAAAGCTTGAACCAACATAAAGGATGCGGATGATCAATGGTTTTGGGAATCGGTTTGATTTTCATAATCAATTATCGATTTGGCCGAACTGATCGATGATCGATTGTATAACTGATTTGTGGATGTCTAGATTTCACTTGTAGGTGGCATTTCAAGTGTAACCCATTGGTGGCTGCTGATGTGAACGTACGCACATGTTCGTAGTAATCACCACATCAATATTATCGAATGGACTTGTGCTGTTTAAACTCTTAATGCTTTTCATCTTCCCATAATGTGAATTTTGTAAACATGCCAGAAGCATAACAGTTTTGAGCGCTGTGATAATGGCAACTTTTTCATGAAATTAAAAAGAGTTTCGGTCATTTGGTAATCGTACATGTTTCACTAAAACAAACTGATATCTAACTGAAATGATCATCAATCACACACGATTGTAATCAATTTATTGACAACTAGCCAAGAGCCAAGTTACCTGGCATTGCCTGGGAAAAAAGGCAGACGCCTGTGCTAAAACTGGTTTAAAAATGTGACCCCCTCCAAGACAAAATATAAATCTATGAACCGCCCCATTGGACCTAATGGATCGCATACACAATTTTAACCCAAACTAATGGAGATAAGTGCCATTTAAAAAGTTGACCTCCTAAGATCTCCATCCCACAGAATTTTTTTTAGAAAAAATCTAAATCTACAAACCATCCGAATGGGCCCACTAGATCACATACACAATTTCTGCCACAACATAAATGCAAAACTAGCAGAGATAAGGGTCCACAGACAGACAGACAGACAGACAGACAGACAGAGAAGCATATTGTTTTATAATATTTATAAGGAAGAAATTGATTA